>OX422142.1:118854598-118895169 GCA_949129095.1 Volucella bombylans | reverse complement strand
GCACAAATAAAGATTCCCCCTGTCGAGGTGTTATACTGGCGATGGACAACAGCCTTAACTCTTCCCCCATTACAATTTCTTCATCCTCTAAAGCCGACTTTGTCGCAATAAAAATATCACTGCATCTCAAGTCCCTTTACATTATATGTTGCTACATCCTACCAGCTCAACCTATCTAATATTAGCAATTTGTTATTGATGCGATCGATCATTTAATTGACCTGTCAGACCCTATTGATGATATCCTTATTTTCAGCGACTTTAATCTTCCTCAGCTACAGTGGACTCCATCAGATGATCAATCGTTTTTCATCGCTTCAAATGCCAACTCAGCTAAGGAATGTCTCTTCTTAGATCGCTTAACAGACTCAAGTCTATGCCAAGTCAGTGGTATATCGAATTATATGGGCAGGCAATTAGACCTTATTTTCACAACAGATCCAATTAACTCCTCAGTCTCACTTTGTCCCCTATCTCTCTCAACAATCGATAACTACCATCCTCCCCTTCTACTTTCATTTTTTCATAACTCTTCATTCCAGTCCACTCCCCCCACAACTCTCTCATCCAACGACTTTCATAAAGCAAACTTTCACAAAATCAGTGAATATCTCAGCAGATCCCTCTTTAACTTTCACAACCTAAGTATAAATGATGCCTTATCCATTTTTTATAAAGAAATATTTAATTCTTTTTCTTTTACGTTCCGTTTTCCTGAATTAAAACATCATCTACTAGTCCTCCCTGGTATAATCACAAGCTTCGTTCCTTACGAAATCAGAGAAATAAGTTATGGGCTGTTTTCCTGCGTACCAGATCCTTTACCGACTATTCCAACTACTCGTATCTTGGCGCTTATCTTCATTTCACCGAACTTTACGATTCCCTCTACCAGCGCTACCTTAACAATGCGCAAGTCAACCTTATAAACCACCCTAAGTCATTTTTCCAATTTGTTAACTACAACAGAAAGTCCGATGGTTACCCTCCTTCCCTCTCTTTCAACAACGGGTCATCAACCGATCCACTCACCATTGTCAACCTATTTGCCACCTTTTTTAAACAATCCTTCACCAACGACTCCTTTGTTCCAGATCCATCCTATTTTAGTTACCTACTGAACTTCTCCAATGGCCCACTTCTCTCTCATATTTTGGACCCTTCTTATATCGATTATAAATTACACCAACTCAATGACGAATTCACACCCGGCCCAGATGGCCTCCCTGCCATATTTCTTAAAAAATGTTCTTCCTCTCTTTCCCTTGCCCTTTCTAATCTCTTCCGTCTATCCCTTTCACAGGGAGAATTTCTTCCGGCTTTGAAATCCTCCTTCATAACCCCGATCCACAGGAAAGGATCAAAGAATGAAATAACCAACTATCGTCCCATCGCTAAACTCTCCCATATACCCAAACTCTTCGAAAGTATTTTGTATGAAGTTCTAAGCTTCCAATGCAAATCACTTATTTCCCTAGACAGCATGGCTTCCTAAAGGGTATGTCAACCACCACAAATCTCGTTGAATTCGTATCCTTTCCCCTCTCTGCCATAGAGAATGGCAATGAAATCGATGTAGTTGCAACCGATTTTAGCAAAGCCTTCGATAAAAAATCTCATCGATTAATAGTCTTCAAATTGTCTGCCCTCGGCTTTGAACCCATACTGTTAAGATGGATATCCTCTTACCTCGAAAACCGATTTTACAGTGTTCGTTTTGGGTCAGCCCACTCGACTCTATTTTTGGCCACCTCCGGAGTTCCACAAGGCAGCCATCTCGGTCCCCTTCTTTTTATATTAACCATAAATGATCTCGATATGATCATCAAACACTCGTCTGTCTCCCTTTACGCCGACGATACCAAATTTTTCAAAACCATTTCCTCTCCCCGTGAATCTTTCCTCCTTCAACAATATCTTGATAGTTTTTCGATCTGGTGCCTCAAAAATTCTTTGGAAATTAACATCGCCAAATGCCAATCCATCACCTTCTCACATAAGCGGAACCAATCTCCTACCCGACTCGATCTTCTCCATAACCAACCTATCTCCTCCGTACAATCTCTTCGCCACCTCGGCATTTTGTGTGATAGGGAGCTCAACTTCCGTTTACATATGGATGAGATAATCCTCAAAGCCAACTCTGCACTAGGTTTTGTAAAACCGTGGTCCAAAGAATTCACCAACCCATACGTGACCAGGTCCCTCTGTATTACCTTTGTTCGCCCCCTCCTAGTACGCCAGTCAAGTATGGTCCCCATATCATCGTGTTCATATCTCGAGAATTGAAGACATTCAGCGCCGTTTTCTTCGATTTGCTCTTCGAGGTATGCCCTGGGACGATCCTTTTAATCTGCCCCCCTATCAAAACCGTCTCAACCACATCAACTTAAACACCCTTGAAGATGCAGCAGACTTTCTCTTCATTCATCGACTCCTTTCAGGTCACGTTGAATGCGCATCCCTTCACTACTCCATTTTCCTCAACACTAACCCTCGTAATCTACGTACCCTTGACTCTTATATCTACCAACCCACTACACCTCCTATGGCGCGAACGAATCAATCTCCCGTATGCTACTCAAACCCTACCGTCCTTGACTTCCACCGCACCACTTCCTACCTCAAATCCGTTCTCCTTCAACACTCCAACCAACTTTAGTTTTAAGTTTTAGTTTAAGTTTAATTTGTAAGTTATAGCTTGTATTAAGCCGAATAAATGGGGTCGTTCGCCCCCACCAAAATTAATATACGAGTACATGTTAGGCCAAACAAATCTTTCTGCTACCATTCGATATTACATACATATACTCGGGTGATCCATCGTTTGGATTGTACTGAAGGCTGGTCGTCGAAGTTTTTTGCGGACGAATGGTCGAATTCGATTGGTGGAAGCATTGCAGTATACCATACATTGTTCATCTCCTGGAATGGGAAATTCTTTTAACTTCAGGCTCATTAAATTGCTTTGAAGTAGCACCTGCAACTCAGTATCCTGCTGTTGAGCTTCTTGCAAGAGGTTATAATCAATGACTTCAGCGGAAAGAATGTGTTGATCAATGACTTCAGCGGAAAGAATGTGTTGATCAATGACTTCAGCGGAAAGAATGTGTTGATACGCGATAGCGCATCGGTGACAACATCATCTGGTTATTGTAGTTGAGTTGACGGAGTTGGCGAATGGATGCTTTCTCTGGCTTCTGATCGAAAGGTAACATGGTTTCTAAAATATGTTGAAAATTCACCGTAGCACGCGCTGAGGAGCTCCCGGTCTTAGGTGTTGTACTTGGTCTAACTTGCTGATAATTTCGGAGGAAAAAATCCTAAGGGCTACCAGGACTTCTGCTAGCTGCGATGTCTGATGCATCTACCATTAAAGCCAATTGACACTTCGGGTTTGGGTGTGCTAAGATGAGAGCTTCTGCTTCAATTTTACTGCGATAATCTTTTTTATTTCCTTTAATAAGGCTTACAAGATGGTTTTATACCTCTACAGCCTTAGACATGCTCCTGAGATGCAAATTTATGTTCGCAAGGAAACGACGGAGTTCGCGCACTTATTCCGGGCGTTTAAAGTTTCGGAAGATGTCAACCTTCCTGGCCTTTAAGTTTTCCGAACTGCCCCTGTCTAAATTGATTACTATATCATTTTACTGGAAAGGTTGAAAAACCTAACGGAGTTAGACCTCTGCAAAATCGAAATCTCAGAGCATGTTGTCGATAAATCGTTTGAATGTCTGATCGGCGTTGAGTAGACCAAATGTCGTTATGCAAAATTAAATAAGTCCAAATGGAGTGATAATGGCTGTCTTTGCTATGTCGCATGTTTCTACGAAGATTTGGTGGTAGGCACATTCAGGAAAAACATGAAATCTTGAATATGGTATGTGGCTCTGGATACCAGTCCGGTACCGTGGCTGGGTTTAAACATCAGAAATCCCCGCAAGGACGAAAGTCTTCACTGCCCCTGGAAACCATGAGGCTCATGGACTTTTGGATAGTGCCAAAAGTCCACTCAAATTATTGCTCGTTGCACGTAAGCGATTGCGAATGACCGTCGAAAACTGTGTCGTAATCCCAGTCTTACTAAAATATTGTAGTTTTTTCACCATATGTGACTATATTCGTCTTGTTGGCAGAGCGTAAATAATTGCAGGTTTGGTTGTTGCATTTTTTTTATATCGTTGTTGGAATCACGGATATATCGGCACTTTTGTCGATAAGGAATTTTGTCTCAGGTCCGTAGTGAATAATAGGAAACTTTTAGTTTTCTTGACTTTTTGAGGTATTGTCAAAAAAGCAAGGAGCAGCATACCAGCAGTAGTATTTGCCATTATTAATTGATCTGCTTTGAGCACGATGTTAATTCTGACGTTTCAAACCGGAGCGCAAACGGCTACGACGTGTGAATGCAGAATGCACAGTAATAGAGTGTACAGCACCTTCCGCCACAAGCTCAAGTATCTACATAAATACCCTCATAATGCGTGAATTTTCGTGTTCAAATTCGTTGGTTGTTCAATGCTCTTAGTTTGCAAATCTGGTCATAATTTATCTGCCGAAACTTGGCAGGGTTAGGTCTCGATAGATTTTACAAAATCGCTTTTTTTATAGATATAACGTATGGAGCTGATTATCTAGTCATTAGGTTGGCAAGCGAACATACCTACCACGGTGTCAGACTCTTAAGAAACGGGACCATTTCTTTTCTAATAATATACTGAGCACTTTTCTAATATTACCACTCTTGACCAGCTGTCAATGTTTGGCCTTCCTATAGAATCGCTTGATACATCCTCCAGTACTATGGGTACTATGGATGTCCAAACGTTCCGATGGGCCAAGATCGACTCGAACCACTATCACGTTGTAGCAAATGTACGGTTGCGGATATTCCGAACATCGTAAAGGAAAGCTAATACTGTGAGGAAGCCATCAGAGATGCTGCCTCTAATGTGCTGGGTTTCACTCGGCTACCAAAGCGAAATCCTTGGTTTAGCTAAGTAAAATGCATACATAGCGGCGTAAGACAGAAGAACTAGAGCTACTCAAGAGCTCTGCGAGCAGAAGAGGAGAGACGAACAACGGCTTCTCACGAGAAAAAAAAGGAACATGAGTAGCGTGCGGTCTAGAAAATTGAGAGATGCTACTCCAGGAATGCGATTCGGAAGTTTTACCAAAAGGTAAAAACACATGACACGGATATAGGCACCGAACCAAAGTCTGTAGAAGCGAACAAGGGAACAGTCAATGCTGAATTTTAGAAAGAGTATTCGTATAGACTGTATAACGGCCATGACGAATCAAATACCGCCATACAGAATGAAAATTTCAACCTTGACGACATTGACCAACAATTCCGTCCACCCGTCCCAGATGAAGTGAAGAAAGCCATATCCAAGCTTAAGTCCAACAAAGCTGGGGGAGCGGACGGTCTGATCGCCGAGCTCTTGAAAGTGGCAGGCGATGACTTGGAAAGGAGCACACACCAACTCATCTGTAAAATATGGTCGGATGAAAGTATTCGTATGCCTGATGATTGAAACCTCGGCATTATTTGTCCGATCTCAAAAAGGGAGACCCTCTGAACTACACCAGTTACAGAGGCATCAATTTTCTTAATATCGCCTGGAAGATCCTCTCTGCCGTATTGTGTGAATGCCTAAAGCCGTTCGTCAGTAACCTGATTGGTCCATATCAGTGTGGCTTCAGGCCAGAAAAGTCCAACATCAACGAAATATTCACACTGCACATATTCATCGATTTTAAGGCCGCCGCTTATGACAACATCTATAGAGATGAGCTATTCAGAGAAATATCAAATGTTGGCGACGGAGAATGCACGATACTCCATCAGGATCGGTAAAGACATTTGATGTCAAAGCGACGCCCTGTGAGCGATTTCTTTGACATCATTCTGGAAAGAATAGTGAAAAACTCACAAGCCAACATAAAAGGCAAAATCCGTCCGTCCAATTACTCGCATATGCCGATGATATTGACATAACCGGAAGTAAGTAACGTGATGTCAGTGGCGCTTTCACGGGTATTGAGACGTAAGCGGCGAAGATGGGTTTAACGGTCAACGAGGCAAAACAAACTATATCGCGTCAACAATAAGAGACATCCAACAGCGACGTCTCGGACAAAACGCCACCCTTGATAGATACATATTTTTGGGGGAGTTAAGGACTTTACTTACCTAGGCTCCGCTATCAATACAGACAACGACACCAGCGCTGAAATCAAACGAAGAATAGCTCTTGCCAATCGCTGCTTCTTTGAGCTACAGGCAATTATGTAGTTAGCAAAGCCCTCTTTCGAATAGCAAAAGTGGCCTTAATAATCCGAGTCCCGTTCAATTGCGTAGAGGCATGGACGCCATACATAGAAAAATAAAAGTCCAACAACTGAGGTGACTGGGTCATATAGAGCTCCGGTTCGTAAAATCGTCGAATCCGCCCGCGACAGGGCAGTAGAGGAAGACCGCAACTCAGATAGCGCACTCAACCTAGCTCGAGAACCAAGTCCACCCCGGAATGTAGCACCATGTTAAGTAAGTAAGTAAGCTCTCAACTTCAAGTTTATCCGGCTACCTTTTTGCAGATGCTGCGATAGTGGTTGCACCAATTAGATGGTATCGGTGTTGGTAGTGTACAGTGGAATGTCTATCACAATATGCTGCTTTTTGTAATCTCTCTGGTTATTCCAAGACAAGTTTTTTTTATTTTGAGCTATTCGCAATTCTTTTCGCCGAACAAACCTCAGATTGAGCTGCAATGACAAAATCGTCGGACTTGGCGTTTCCTGCTCTAAAAGAGTGCACATTTATGCACGCCTTGCATTTTAGTCAGCATTTTATAAACAAGTGATTGATTTGGTTGGCGATTCGATTACTTAAAAATATGTAAACTGTTTGTTAAGCGGATCCGTAGTTTTGGAAACAAAATGCTTCTTATCACAGTATTACTAGGTACTACAAGGCCAATTTGTCGGAAACATTTGTCTGTTGTCGTTTCGTATAGGCCATACTTTTCATCTATTTTGATACTTCGCATAGGCTCCGTCTGCTCTACCCAGCAGGTCATATAATTTTCCTTTGATAGAGTCTTCAGCTTGGTTGGTAGTAGCATGTACATTCGTAGCTGGTCGATGTTATGGAATGTAAGTCCGATATGGACTACAGCCAGGTATACACTTGTCGGTTTACATTCAACAATTTTTGGATTTGAAGAATATATATCCTTGCATCTGCAGCCTTTTGTAGAAGATGTTGCAGGAGTAGATGAAAAAATGTTCCCAATTTTTCATCGCATCCATTACATCTCCTGGATAGTAACTATACCGCTTCAGGGTAGCTTCAAGCTTTGAGTAGGAATTGGATTGTTCATAGTCCGTGGACGTTTCGGGTCATAATATTATAAGATCTATTTGTACCCAAGATTAGTGTATCTCTCATAGGTGTGCTTTTTTAAGTCGTATGGAAGTTACTCTGATAGCACAATCTCCAGCCTGTAGAGAGGACCAGTTAGCATGTAGAGAACCGCTGGGTTTCGTGATGTCCTTCGAAAACGAAATCAGTGACATACTTTGGCGGTGTCACAGAGATTGCTCTAGCATGTTTCGTGGTAAACATGTGGCCGAATATCACATTCGAGGTAATACTGTATTTTGGTGCTTGATGCTTAGTGTTCACTTAACTTGCGCGTTTCTGTGTTTTATTAGGTCGCAGCACGATATACGTAAGCTCATTTCATGTGGTAACGTAGGTCTAAAAAATGTTCCTTATGTTGGTTATCATTGTAATAACACGACAGACCAAGCTTCAATGGAGCTTAATGCGGACTCTTGGGGATTACAAGATAGTGCGATATCCACCGCTACCGGTGGAGTCTCCACAAAACAATCCTTCATGTGTGACTACTGACTATGTTCGTTTTATAGATTATTTTTTGGATTCAAAAGATTTGACTTGATTAGCTGTCCAATTCATTACCAGTTTGTTTGAAGCCCATTTTTCACACCTACTCCGTCTCCAAAGAAGTGAAATTTTCCACAAAGCTGCACATACATGCATTGAGGGTGTTAAAAGTGAGCAAAAATTTCTAACGACCCACGAATGAATCGATTTAGTTCCACACAAAGACTTTGCTCCACATTTGGGTGAAGAAAATTATGGTTCAGTGCCGTTGTCGCTGCTGCCCACTATTTTTCGTCGTCGTTGTTGGGGGTTGACTTATTGTAGCAATACAGTCCCATTAAATGTCATTAACTTCTTAAGGGAACTTTATTACTTCGACACAGAAGGTACCACCAAAACAAGAAACAACAACGAGGTAAGTAACTAATACGTCCCGCATCGTCGTCTACATCGTCATCGTTGATTACTTCCTAATGCACCAGAACTATGTTGCATGCCACAAATTGTTGGTGCAGTACCACCTTCGCCACTGTCGCACCACCATTCGACAGCCAAATAACTGACGCAAACTAATACGCGAAATAAATCTTCCTAGCCGATTATGTACGAGTACCTTTGTATGGGCAGACTTGTTGCTTAGTCCGCAACAGAGTGCAGCTCCTCCAGGGCTCCTGACAGAAATACGAATACGCTAGCACGTGGGGTAGGACTACCACTGCCATTGCCACTGCCACTATTTGTCACTGTGTTACATGTACACCTGTCGGTGGCTTACAACAAGTACCTTCAGCTATGTTACTACTGCAATGTTTATAAGTACGGATAGCATTGTCGCGGTGACACATTGGCAAGGGCCACAATCGTCAACCCCACCCCAGATTCCAGATTCGTCAAGCGTGTTAGCCATGTTAGCATGCTGGCATGCTTTTGGC
Source organism: Volucella bombylans (assembly GCA_949129095.1). NCBI lineage: Eukaryota > Metazoa > Arthropoda > Insecta > Diptera > Syrphidae > Volucella > Volucella bombylans. The sequence continues at coordinate 118,886,316 of OX422142.1, read as the reverse complement.
AGGCACACTCGTAACAGGTGATTAATAACTTGTTTACCCTATTTCATCATTCCGGTGGGGTAGGTATGAAGTTTGGAACATATTTACGTTCATCAGCAGTTGTTTCAGCCCTTCTTTATAACCTCGTTGTGGTATTATGTAGGCGTACGCACCTGCTGTGCCCTTAGCCACCCCAAAGAATGAGAAAAAAAAAAGGAAAACACCAAAGAAATGGCCAGGGCCAGCCAACTATCCAACCACCCAATAAGGGAATGAAAATCCTACGACTGACGACTGTCAGCTGTGTGACAGTATCTACGGGACAATAATTTCTTAACTATTTCCGTGACACACAAATAAAAGTCACCGGCAGTGGCTGGATTTTGTTTGTTTGTTTCATTTGTGTGGATTCTGGTTGTATGTGTAGATGTTTGAAGTCCTTTCGTGTTTGTTTTTTTTTCGAGGACCGGAGACAGTTAAGTACTGGCTTTGGAAAATGGAAATGTTCCCAACTACTTGAGTCACCCTCTTATTAATGAGTCCGAAATAAATAATTCACCTAAATTGATATCTGCACCCTGTCAGAGTGGGGTAGATCTACGAATACGTAAATCTACGTAGTGACGTCGCTTGACATTGTTGGAAAATAGAGAGCGAGACGATCCCTGAGAGTACGACGCCCAATGTTCTTTCCTCGCGCATAAAAAGATTTCCGTATCCTGGCAACGGATAATCATTCTGAAATTATCTATGCGAAATAATGCATCTTTCAAGAATTGTGAATAAGATTGATGGGATGCAGAGAGTATTCTTAAGAAAACACGCGAGCGAAACAGTGGTAGCTAGGAGTCCTCTTCGTCACTTTTTCAGGGGGATCTACATATGTTTGACAGAAAAAGCAGACTGAAAAACTTTATGATGATGCCAATGCTTATGTTACAAAACAAGTTCAATCGCATGACAGTAAATCAGACTAGTGGATGATTTTAACATTTCAAGTCTCACCCCTGCAGCAGTTCAATAGACCATTATTAATGAGCTAATTCAGATGATTTTTCAGATCTTGAAAATTTCACCAAGTTGACATTAACTCTGAGAAGGAAATTATTTCCCAGATTTGAGTTGCACTCCTGGCACACCTGGCTGGTAGGGAAAGGAAGTTAGAAACTGTATGCATCTCACCTTAGGTGAGCTGGACACTCGGAGTACGTGCTGTAATGTTCTTAAATGTTTGCAAGTTATAACGGCTAGGAAATAGAGAGCTGAACTTCGGAACATATCATGATTTTTCAGTTTACGTCCATATATGGGCTTGAGGGTTCACTGATGAGCATTCATAGCGACACGGGTATTACGGTTAAAAGTTTGAAAGTTTGATCAGAGGATCAGAGGACTAAAAGTATTTCTTACATCGATTGAGGAATCCTAGACATTTCGCAGCATTTTTGGCGACATCAAATATGAGGTCATTCTAACGTAGGCTGTCATTGACACACATACCGAGAATGGAAAGTTACAAAATGGTTGCAATGTTGCAAGTGCAATTCATGGATAATGGTTGGGTGTTTAGATTTCGCTTTAATGACAGCAGACGGCAGTGTATTTCAGAAGCATTAATTTCCACTCTGTTGATGGTTCCCCAATTGTTTATGCGGTTAATATAGGAATTTAATGAACTTAACATACGCTGCCGTTGCCGTTCTACAGCCGAATAGCAGGGCCATGAATTCGGGAACGAATATGAAAAGCGAAGAGTACTGTCGTCAACAAAGGAATATATTGGGTTAGAAGTAGCACACAAGAGATCATTGATGAAAATTAAAAGGATTGTCGAGCCTTGGGGTACACCAGCATTTAATTTGTGGATATCAGACTTGATACTCGTACCATTCAAGACAGCTTTAATTGAAGGTTCCGAACGACCGTTTTTAATCCATTGAGGGAGAGATTCATCAATCCGCATTTACTACAAAGAGCCTGTTTCCAAACTCTGTAAAATGCCTTAGAAATATTAAGCGCAACTATTTTGCTTTCGCCAGATTGATTTAGGTTTTGATTCCACTTTTCGGTGAGATATGCCATCAAATCACCAGTGTACCTATTGCCACGAAAACCATATTGCCGGTCATCGAGAAGTTTTCGTGTTTCCAGATATTTCATAAGCTGGATATTTATCAGCGTTTCCATAACATTGGAAAGAAGGGACGGAAGTGCAATGGGTTTGTAGGAGGAGAGAGAAGAAGATTCGCCTTTTTTAGGGACGGGCTGGCCAAATACTGTTTTCCGGATTCCACTAAGTAGAATCCAGCTAGGAAGAACACCTCTTCAGAAGAAGGAGAGATATAGCATCTGGACCAGCGGATTTGTGTATGTTAAGATCTTTAAGTACACTTGCTACTACACGAGTGCGAAAGTGGATTCATCCCATTGAAGAGACGAAGCACAATCTGGAAGTGTGGAGCTGGCCGCAAAGTGTGCAGCAAGCAGATTGGCCTTGTCTAATGAGCTGACAGCTGGAATGTCGTTGTAAATGAGCATTGGAATGGAGGATGAAGCAGAATTTCTGATAGTTTTGAACGACCGAAAGCTTTTACTATCTTTGGGACATTTTGGTATTTTTGGCCATATTGGAAATTCGCACTCCTAAGAAAGACGTAGCAGTCATTCTTGGGTCGTTTGAACGTTTTTCGGTTTTCCTCTATCGGGTTGGTCTTAAAGACCAAAGAAGCATTTCTTCATCCGAGGAGGGATAAAGGATCTCATTGCAATGAAAATAGCGTCTGGGATCGTATCAGCAGCGGTATCCACGTCGTTATCGAGGTAAAATAACTACCAGTTACAATTCCTAAAGAAGCTATTAAGTCCGCTCCAATTGGCATACTCGTATTACATTCCCATACTTTTCTTCAACTGTCGGTCGGCATACGAGAAATTAGCTGAAACGTTTACATATTTGGAGCTGAGGTCCATAAAGCTGCTGGTAAATTAACCCGCTTTCACATTCCCGATGCAGATGCATTACGGATCCGTAAAATTCTCTTTTGCCGAGGAAAACATCTGGAATTTTAGGCCGACGCTTTTACAAGAAATTGCCTATTCGGCCACATCAATAACCCCAGAAAAGGACAAATTCACTTATGATTATAAAAAATGGTGTATGGTGTTTAGTTGGATCTGCAAATCGAATGTTTTGACCGTGAGCAAGTCCCGTGCAACCGAAGAACTATTATAGGCGGTGTGATAGGTCGGGCGGTAAAGAGAATGAAAACTGTTACTGCTTGAACACATAAGAATCGTAATCGCAATCGTAGTCGATCAGTCAAAAGTTGAAATACACACAAGCACATAAATTTGGATACCATAGGTCGCAGTAGGTGTCGTATACCGCTATCGATTCGTAAGAGTTGCCTAACTTATAATTTTTGTCGCGGGACGGTTGGCTTTTGAAAAAGGAAATAAAAACCAAATGGACCAGATTTGATGTGGAAAAATTCATAGAAAGCGGTAAATGTGTTGAAATATAAGAGTTGAAGAAAAATAAATTTGAAGTGCCGAATGAGTAAAAGGTTAAATCTGTTTCGAGTTTCCCTTGTCATTATTATTTGTCTATATTTCGGTCAGACGATATCGCAAAATTAAAGTGAAAGTGAAAGTATATTTAAGATACACCTACGTCAGAAGTTTTTAAAAAAAATAAATCGGAACAAAATTTTTTAATGGAACATTTAAGTCCAGGAAGGTATATCTCGGTAGAGGTATAATATCAATTAGAAACTGATTCGAAATCGTAGAGGACAGTAATTAATTATTCATCGTTGTCAACAAAAGTGGTTGCCCCACAATTTTTGATACTCCTCAGCATAGTCCTTTTATCGACTCCGGCATATCCACTTCATCTCGAGCTGCAAAAAGAATGGTTCCTACGCTCGAGAATACCTTGAGTTCTACAATGTCAGAGTCAGCGCAAGAATTTTCTAAAAAGGCCGAATGTTGCAAGTTTAGGTGCCTTTAATTCCAAGTTCTACAAATTTCGAAGACGATTATTATTGCAGCAGTTTGGTGGAAAAGCTGAACATATTTCCTATTCATTTGCGGAATGAAGCCAGGATTGACATTCTTCGCTACATTAGTGGTTTACAAGATCAGAACTTGGAAAAAATATTCCATAAAATAAAACTATAAAATATTTAATAAAGTATGTTCCATTTAGATCCGCTATTTTGAAATTTGAAAGAAACACAGTGTTTATTTCGTTGGGGAATAATACCGAACTCCGTCATTAAGTGATTTCGAACTCCGATGAAACGAAAAAGCGAAATTAAATGGTTCTGAACTTCGATGAAACGAACTCCTAGTCCCTTTTGCACCCTCTAGATGGCATGCAAAACCATGCGATAATACTTGTAAATGACATTAATATTATCCAACAAGGATGAAGCGTTCGTTGCTTGACGATGTTGTTTTGTATCCAAAACGTCAAAAAAATGCGCATTGTGACTTCATGATGCTTTTCATACTGCTCCAAAAAAATTGTGAAATGTCATTAGCATCATGGTGATTCACAATGCCCTGTCCGCGCATGTGGTCCAATCATTCGAGGTTGGAGGATTCTGGTCAAACTTTTACTAACTGCTGCAATGTTTTCATTAGTTTCGTGTGGGTTTGAACTGAGGCAATCGTCTGAAATCTGACCACTGTTCGACGACAAGGTGCATTACGTTGACCGCAAAATCCACGACATTTTCGAACTTTCTTCGCAAGAATCTCACCATTTCGGTAGTGGATTTTCACAAATTCTATGCGCTGTGTGTCCATGTAATTCTTATCGACTAAACCCTATTGTTCATATATCGCAGCCTTTTTTTTTATAACTGGCGCCCCCACAAGGGATCTTGTGTACCGTTAAGATGTTAGGAGAAGTTAGGTGCGTTAGTTTTATAGTAAATGTTTGCACGTTATAGTGACTAGGAAATAAAGAGCTCGGCATGGCATTCCATAAGCGAGTTGTACGGCTTAGTACTTCCGAAAGTGGGCTTGACGGTATATGTACTGATGAACATACATAGCGAGACGGGTATTACGGTTAATAAAACTTTAAAGGGGTGGAATTCTACTGGCAATTTCGGTGGAGCACTGGCGGTGAAAATAACGATACAACAAGGTGAGACAGGAGACATTACATCTGTGTTCGAGGGTGTCGAATGACTGTGTAATACTGTCATCACCTATGAGTTTTTTCGCACGGTTTTGGATCCTATCTAGCCAGTGCAAAGAGGTCCTAAGAGCACCTGACCAGATGTGAGCATTGTACTCCAATTTCAGGCGGATAAACGCCTTATATATACATATATTGAGGCCAGATCAGAGGGTGTGAATTATTTCTTACAACGCTTGGGGAAACTTAGACATTTCGCAGACTTTTGGCGACATCGAATATGCGGTCATTTCAACGTAAGTTGTCATTGACACACATACAGAGAATGGAAAGCTTTTTAGTTTCAACGATGTGCTATTCAAAGTGTCATTCATGGATAATGGCTGGGTATTTAAATTTCGCTTTAATGACAGCAGACAGCATTGTGTTCTGTTGATAGTTCCCCAATTGGTTATGCTGCTAATATCGGAATTTCATGAGCTTAACATACGCTGCCGTTCCCGTTCTACAGCCGAAGAGCAGGGACGTGATTTCGGAAGCGAATATGAAAAGCAGAGAGTACTGTCATCAGCAAAGGAATATATTGGATTAGAAGTAGCAGACAAGAGATCATTGATGAAAATTAAAAAGAGTGTTGGATACAGAACACAGTCCTGGGGCACACCCGGATTTATTTTGTGAATATCAGACTTGAAACCAATTTGAATTGAACGTTCCAAATGGTAATTTCTAGTCCATTGAAGAAGAGACTAGCCGATGCCAAATGCACGCATTTTCGACAAAAGAGCCTGATGCCAAACTCTGTCAAATGCCTTAAAAATGTCAAGTGCAACTATCTGGCTTTCACCAGATTGATGTACGCTTTGGTTCCACTTTTCGGTGAGACATGCCATCAGATCACCAGTGGACCGGCTGCTACAATAACCGTACTGCCGGTCATTAAGAAGCTTTCGTGTTTCGAGATATTTCATGAGCTGGCGGTTTATCAGCGTTTCCATTACATTGGAAAGAAGGGACGTAAGTGCAATGAGTCTGTAGGAGGAGAGAGAAGAATATTCGCCTTTTTAGCGAGAAGCTGGACAAATGTTGTTTTTCATCTGCTCGGGAAGTGCCCTAAAGTGTGGAAAAAAACACCTCTTCTGAAGAAGGGGAGATATACCATCGGGACCAGTGGATTTATGTATGTTGAGATCTTTAAGTACTCTTGCTACCACACGAGAGCGAAAGTAGATTCGTTCCATTGAAGATTCACCGCACTCAAGTGTAGACGGAGACAAAGCACAATCTGGAAGTGTTGAACTGGCCGCATAGTGTGCAGTAATCAGATTGGCTTTGTCCAAAGAGCTGACAGCTGGAATGTCATTGTAAATGAGCGTTGGGATGGAGGGTGAGGCAGAATTTTTAATATTTTTGCCTCAATTTTTGGTCATATTGAAATTTTACGCGCTTGAGAAACACGTTTCACGTCGTTGGCTCGTTTCAACTGTTTTCGGTTTTCCTCTGTCGAGTTGGTCTTACAGGACCGAAAAAACATTTCTCTAACTCTGACAGCCTATTTCGAGCTCGAGTCATGCCTTTTCTTTTTGTCTGATATTTTTAAACCTGTAAGGGATAAAGGATCTCATTCCAAAGAGAATAGCGTCTGTGATCATATCAGCAGCGGCATCCACGTTGTTATAGAGGAAACATGACGACCAGTTAGATTTCCTAAAAAAGCTGCTAAGTCCGCTCCAATTGTCTTTCTCATATTGCCATAAGGTTCTTTTTGGAATTTTTTATGTAACCGTGTAGTCAGCATACGAGAAATTGGCTGATATGATACAATGGTCCGACGAGTCTGGAGGGGAGAGCACATCAACGGTGTACTTATCAGGGTAAGAAGTTAAAAACAAGTCCAGCGTGTTGGCGCTATGACTATCAACATCTAGTATATACCGTGGGCTGCGAAGATCTCAATACACCGTCCTTCGGATGATGTCTGTCCAGAATGTCAAATCCACTCAGAAATCGCCCGTAATCACGATTTCCGTATGATGATACAGGGATACAATTCGTTGAATGGAGTCTGACATCGCATCAAACTCGTTAAAAGTCGACTTGCTGTCCAGTTTGGGGCTTCTGTAAATAAAGCAGTAGTGGAGAATTTGCTTACGGAGATGGAATTTTAACCACATGAAATTGAATTCCGCATTGGAACAGGGACTACATTGGTGTGGAATTTGTGTAAGCTGCATCACTTTCGAATGAAATTCAATGCACTTTCCTAGAACACGCAAACGGGCTGCTAAAATACTGAAAGCATTTTCAACCACCCTCCGTTATCTTGAAGGGTTTATAATTGAATATCTCTTCTGGCTTATTCAGCAAAGTCCCAGGATATGGTCTCTTGTGGTTATTTCGCAAATGAAAAACGTTATCTCAAAAAAACTATGTATTGTGATGTAATCCATTCTGAAATTGGAACTGTTTCTGGGGGAGGTAGTGTAAGGTCATTTTTGAATATTTGTTGCCCAACAACAGAATTACGAAAAATCCCAGCATCATCAAATCTACAGTATGTTCTAACATCGACTGCGGCAAAAGTTTAATTAACATTACATATGTATGGCTAACAAAACGATGCTAAAGTATCGTTTACAATTAATATATGTAGGTACTTTGACCCTCTGGTTTGGTGAATATTGCCGTCAATTAAACTCATTGGCAATTGTTTTCCAATCGTTCCTCAATACAAACTTCATATGCTCAGATTTAAAAAAACATCTCGGGATAATGCTTTTTTTCATGAACTTAAAAGTTGTTTCGAAAAATCCTTTATCGTTTCTTTATCTATACAAAGGGCGTACCCACCACCTTTGCTTTTTTTAATTTTAACAGCCTGTGGCACAAATAACATATCTTGATTACTAATGATATATTACACATAGCGATTTTTATTAATATTATTATTCATCGTTGTTTTAAATTCTAACTGAAAAAATTAAAACTCAATTGACATTTCTTTACGAGTTCAATGTTAGACGAGTTTGGCGACACTATTGTATTCAGTATTTTACGATGACTGCAACAGAGAATAAAAACAGCGTGCGCAATTGTTTTTAGTGGAAAAATAAGGCAAGAAGTTTAGGCTCAAATAGAAAACTTTCGGGCAATGGCACAATAATGATATGACATTGAAACCGTTTTTAGATTTTTAAGAGAAGAAGACATCGTTCGTAGCACAATTGGGAAGAATAGCCACTAACTTAGGCTATTCGGTTGCAGCAAAAATACCAATGTAGCTAGCACGGGCTTTCCTAACTTCAACATTCACGATGGAACTTGGCAGTCATCTGATCATAAATGAGTCAACTGAATTGATCATGTTCCAAATAAGACAAAGTATTATAGGTATCCATTCATTCGTAGCATTATCTACTTCCAGTTAGTAATTTAGTAATTTATTTACTTCAGTCTACGATTTATGAACCCACAGATTTCAAAATACAGATAAGATTGTGTTTTAGACATAACTTAAAACAATATAACAATTGATTAATAAAGTAACGAAATTAGTTTGTTTTTAGAACTATTTCTGGGCAAAGATATATCCAATTCTGAGCTATATATATTAAAAATTTTGATACACAAAGAAATAAGTTCACGTTGACCATACAACGTATTATGAGGAAATTCAAATAGTAGGGGTCTAGGTCTTAGGACCCTTGAAGGAGTGAACAAATTCAAACATCTACGCAAATTCTCACTGTCAGTGTGCGTAGATAGTATATCTCGGATCAACATTACTTTATACATTTTTCTTCTCGATTCATGAGATTGCATTCCAAGTAGGAGACATTTAGAACATATATGTTATCTGTAACAGTGATAGGACCCCACATAACACAAGCATATTACATGACAGGACGCACAATGCTGCAATACAATGCCTTAATAGTATATGGATCTTTAAAATCAGAAGAGTTCCTTTTAACAAGCCCTAAAAGTGAATGCCCTTTGTTAACTATCACATTACTATGTAAGTGAAAAGTTAACTTCCTATCAAAATTACACCAAAGTCTTTAATATCATATACTGATTTTATTTGAAAACTATTTAATAGATAATGTGTAACAATATGATGCAGAGTTCTATTGGGTCTATAACTTAATTCGTAGGGTTTGCTAAGAGAATATCAAAAATTGGCTTGATTCATTCTTGGCTGCCAAGCCGGCGCAGTTCTTTTGGGATGGGATCCACAAATTGCCAGAAAGATGGGAAAAAGTCATAGCTTCAGATGGGCAATACTTTGAATAATACTATTGCACATGTTTTTCTTAAATAAACGTTCAAATTTTGAAAAAAAAACCGCACGAATTAAGTTATATACCAATATTATAGCTCGTGCAAGCACACTTGCTTATATTTAACCTTAGGTCGTTTAATTCGCACCACTTAGTGAAACAATTTAGATCTTCTTGTAACAAAAAAGAGTCGTTTATAGTAGATACCTCAGCAAAAAAAAATACATCATCCGCGTACATGAGGCAATAACAATGCTTTAATAAGTTTGGCAAATCATAGATAAAAAGTAAGAATAGCGTTGAACCTAGAAGGCTGCCTTCTGGAACACCAGAAGTAACTAAAATTTTCTTATGAAATAGTCTCCAATAACAACATATTGTTTTCTGCCATGGAAATAAGATTTAAACCATTGCAACAATGAACCCTAAAAGCCATATGTAGTAAATTTATTTAAAAGAATAGTCAAATTAACTTTGCTAAAGCATTAACAAAATCTGTTTAAATCACCTCGGCTTCCAAGGAATTAATGCATAAATTTGTAAATTCCACTAAGCTTGAGACAGTTGATCTACCCTTCCAAAAGCCATGTTGGTACTTACTTACATGTTGTTTAATTGTAAAGGTAATTTCGTCCTTTACAAGACTCTCTAAATGTTTGGGATTAACTGAAAGTTTGGTAATCGGTCTGCAGTTAGATACGAGATGTCATTTAAATACTGGGCCTATTGTGGAAACCTTCCACTCATCAAGGAAACTTCCATTAGAGAGAGACTCATTAAATAATTCTAATAAAGGGAAACAAAGTGTGCTGGAGCACTGACGTAAAGCTATTGGAAAAAAAACCCAAAAATGTCTGGTCACCTTTATGGATCTAAATTACATAGGACAGAGTTAACTTCCGCAACATCAAACAAATAATAAGAGCAATCAACAATTGACGGAAGAGAGCGAAAGTAATTCAAATCGATAGGAAAAGAGCAGGTTGAATTATAAATTCCTTGAAAGTATTTTGCAAACATATCTGCGATTGGTTTAGGGTCACTAGATTGTTTGTCATCAAGGTACATCATTGTTGGAAAACCAATACTTTTTCTCCTCATATTGATAAATTTCCAAAAAGTGTTAGGTCTATTTTTAAGATTAATTTCTACTAGGGCTCTCGATTTAAAGCGTGTATGTATTTACACGTGTATGCATGTCACGTGTACACTGTTAGTAAGAAACTTTTACACGTGAACATTTAAATACACGTGTTCTTTTTTAATATGCGTGTAAATAAAATAACACATGTTATTACAACACGACGTTTTTTCGATTATTGGATGTTACGAGTACTTGCCGAAACAGTTATTTCTGTTCAAGCCATAGTTTATTTTTCTATGTTTTATTGAGATTAAAGTTTAATCATTAAACCGGTTTATGAATTGATGACGAAGATCTTCTTATCAGTTTTAGTTGAGTGTTGATCTCGAAAGGCTGATAAGTATATCTTTTGCTAATTCAAATTGTTAAAGTGATAAAATGAAACCAAAGAGTTGGGTATGGCAATATGCACATTGAGAAGGTGATATAGTGATTTGTGCAGTGAGGACAGTAACAATTCTTTCTCCTGTCGTGGTGGTATGACAGGGTCATTAGGACGGCATTTGCAAGGAATTCATGCAATTCAAACAAACATAAATAGAGAAAATCCGGTTTCTACTCAAATCAAGTGAATAAAAATAGATTAACACTTTAACATAAAAAATACCTTTTGCGATTCAAATTACAGCATGATTGATAGAGATTCGTCAAGAACTGAAACCAACGATGATAGCAGTCCTGGGCCGTCCTCTTTCAAAAAACGCAGAATTCACAAAAGGAAAGCGCAAGAAGTTAGCAATGCCCGACCATGTTCGTCAGATAGGATGGAAGAGATCCACCAGGCCCTAGCTAAAATGATTGCGTTAAACCAAATTCCAATTTCTTTCTATTCAAGCCCGGGTTTTCTCCAATTCATGACTGTTGTTGAACCGAACTATAAACCGTTGAGAGAAGAGGCAATAAAAAAACGACTGTAATCACTTAAACAGGAAGTTGAAACAGTAATAAAGGACAAAATTGGTAGCGTTAATGAAGTAGAGCACGTCTGATTGTTGGACGTCTGCCGCGCAAGAATCATATATGACAATGACGGCACATTTCATAGATGACGGGTACCTCAGTCTTTTACACTTGAGACAAGTGAAATTGATACACGTCACAATGCAGAAAACCTCATGAACAAGATGGAAGGCATTTTTCTCGATTGGGGACTTAATGAAAAAGTCACAGCAGTAGTCACAGACAACGCTGCAAATGTGGTTAAAGCTGTGGAATCTATGAGGCAAGTAGAGCAGAATGTCGGTTTGACATGCGCAGTACACAGTCTTCAGTTGACAGTAAGGACATCCATGTCTTCTGAAAATATAAAAAAAATAATTGAGAAAGCCAGTAAACTAGCTTGCCCTTTTAAACATTCCAACGTTAAGAAATTTGCTTTGCAAGAAAAGCAGAAACAATTGGGTCTACCAGCGCAATCCCTTTTACAATCATGCAACACTCGGTGGAACTCAATCTTTTTTATGCTTCAGCGCCTAACACAAAACCGGAGTCCAGTGATAAATGTATTGATAGATCGTACAGTCACTTCCTCAGCTATCGGAAATTTTAGAATAAGAATGGGCATTGATGGAAGAATTTGGAAAAATTTTGCGGCCTATTAAAGCGCTTACAAAGATTCTCAGCAATGAAAAATCGTCTACATCCATGGTGCGACCTCTTATGCTAAAAATGATGGAGCAACATATGACTTTTTCCGCAAGCGACTCAGACATGATTACATCGTTCAAATCAGTTTACGTAATGATATACGAAATAGATTTGATTTAAATCAGAGTAACACAACTGATGTTTCTGCAAAGCAATTAGCATCTTTTCTTGACCCACGATATAAAGACCTAGAGCATGACAGTGTTGATGAAAAAATGTCTATAAGAAATAAAGTCAAGCAGCTCATGACAGCATTCCGAGAATAATTCGGAAACAGAAACTGGGTCCACTATGAATTTTACAAGTGACTTAGAGTTTCTTTATAACGAAAGACTATCCAACATCAACTGGACACTTATTTAGCTGAACCTCAATTGAAGTTTGACCTAGATCCATATGAATGGTGGAAAAATAGACATGATAAATTTCCGAAAATAGTTGTCTATTTCAGCTACATCTGTTAGCTCAGAACGCTGTTTTTCCACGGCTGAAAATATTGGCACATTTAAAATACTCGTATCTTCATTGCTCCCTGAAGAATGTAGATTTGTTGGTATTTCTTTATCAAAATAGAAAGTGTTTCTAAAATAAGACCATACACATACTTTACTTAAGAATGAATTAAATTTTTTGTCTGATTTATAAAATAAAATAATTTGTCACAAACTACCAAATAAAATGAACTTTGTGTTTTATTTCTAAATAATCAAAATTGGTATCAAAAGAATTTCATAAAAATTAAAAATGTAATTACATACATATACACGTGCTATACCAAATAAACGTGTTTACACACGTGAAGATAATTACTCGTATAACACGTGCATAAGTGTACCCGTGTAATAAGGACCTCTAATTTCTACAGAACGAATAAAATTGCAATATAGAAAAAAGAGTATAATCGTCAGAAGAACCCGTCCTTTTGAACAATTTTTGTGCTGAATTCTCAAGAATTTACTTTTTTACGAATCACGGGTACACATTCTTGAAGAAAATTAATTGAATTATTGAATTTTCCAAAATTATTGTATGTAATTGTAATTATTAATAATATATATTGCTTTATGGTGAAAAGAATTCGATAAAGGAGGATGACACTGTAAAACAGATGCATATAAATCATCAGAAGTGAAAACTAAATCTATTCATAAAGACATTAATGAATCAATTAATAAAATCTCAATATGTGAACATAAAGAATATGGCATTAACTCGGAGTCATTCAGGCAATGCGGCAACTCCATCTATATGATCTTCTTCGAAATAAATTAAAGACGATTTTTTTGTGATCGAATGAAGATTTATTTTATTTTTTGCGATTGAATTGGATTACGTCTTACTTCGGCTAGAGATCATTTAAAAAGAATGAGAAGGAAATAAAAGTTGACAGATTACAATTATGTAGTATTCTGACTACTACCTTTTTAACATTCCGCCCGCCTCAACGTCTCCATTGGAACGTTGAATGACACAGCTTAACTATGGGACGCCTCAGAATTGACGATTGAGTCTTAATGGTAACGACCCTAATGTGCCCATCTGATCCTGGGTGCGTTTGAATTACTCGAGCAAGTGGCCATTTACTTGGAGGGTACCGCTCGTCAACGACCAAAACAAGTGTTCCTACCTTGATAGATGACGTTGTGTTATGCCACTTGACAAATTCTTGGAGGTGCTGTAGGTATTGAATTGACCACCTTTGTCAGAATCGCTCTAAATGGCCAAATTGCCATTTGGTTCCATCGTTAGCTAGCATTTCTATGATGTGCCGACACTCCATGGAAGCAGATTTGAAAAGTCTTCGAAGTTCTGCATCTGCTCCTATCAAGTTTGTACCACAATCACTTGTAAGCGTAGCACAGATGCCTCGGCGGCTGACGAACCTCTTGTATGCAGCTAAGAAACCTTCTGTTGAATAATCTGTTTCCAATTCTAAGTGAATCGCGGATGATGAAAAGCAAATAAATAAGATGAGATAGGCCTTGTATATTTTGGCTGCTCGCCCTCTCTAAGGTTTCAAAATAAAAGGTCCAGCATAGTCCATATCGGAGTGTAAGATTGGTCGAGAAAGAATGGTACGATTAACTGGAAGTTGACCCATCAGTTGCCTCGATGTTGCAGATCGATAACCGGAACAGATAATACAGCGATGAACGAATGAACGCACATAACTGCGCCGTGCGACTTGAGACTTTTCGAAATAACACTACTCGTCTGCACCACGCAGTGATTCGCAAAAGTCTCGATAACCACGAATGACGTTGAATAAGATCCCATGATAATGTAGTCGGCTTTCTTATAACCGCAGCTACCAATTGTTGACGTTCTTCATGATCTACATTAACATCTGGAGTGGGGATAAGATTGCGCCACTTATCACGACTAATTTGGAGCCATTGTGGCCCTTGCCACCAAAGGCTACTCTCTGCAAACTGGCGAGGCGAGATCCGCAGGATTATCCTCACCTGGAATGTGATGCTAGTTTGCTTTTAGGCACATTATCCTGGACCTGTCTGACTCGATTTCGGACGAAATCCTTCCATCTCGATGGCTGACCTTGGATCCCATAAAGAGCAGTATTGGAGTTAGTCCAAAGGTGGATATGGACTAATTGTAGATTGAGGACACTGATGAAATGTTTTACAAGTTTGGTGAGCAGCAGTGCTGCTGCCAGTTCCAGAAGTGGAATGGTGACTCGAATAGATCTAAGTCGTTTTGATGACTTTGCTGGGTGATTAGCTGGAGTAAATTTCGTTTTGGATGATAAGATTGTAATATGCGTTCCAGTTTCTTTGATGACACGAATATATACAATATCACGGCTCCAAGCGCTGCCAGCGATGCATCTGAAAACTCGTACAGTTCAACTGATATCAAACCGGTAGCTATTCCAAGCCATCGGGGCTCGCAAATTAAAGATAGATCGTTGAGTTGGTTTATGTAGCTTTTCCAACGAGTTTCCAATAACTCAGAAATTGGTTGATCCAGTTTAAGATCCGCTAGCCAAAGTTCCTGAATGAAAACTTTTGCTCTGACAACAACAGGAGAAAGCCAGCCCAACGGATCGAAAAGCTGAGTTGTTCTCGATAGAACTGTCCGTTTTGTATAAACAGCTGGTTCTTCATGTTGTACTGGAATGAAGATGAAGCGATCCAATTTAGGCTGCCAGTTTAAACCCAAAGTTCTATGTACTGGACCATCATCGATGCAAAGTGATGAGGATGGTGTTGCTCGATATTGTTCAGGCACTTCCTCGATAAGAGTTTCAGTATTAGCACACCATTTTTGCAATTGAAACCCGCCTGCTTTAAAAAGATTAGAAATTTGGGTGATTCGTTTCCTACCCTCTTCAACAGTAGCTGCTCCGTCGTACATATCATCCACGTAACCATGTTTCTTAATAACATCTTTCACATCAGAAAATCGATAACCTTCATCCTCGGCTAGTTGATTCAAGACTCGAATAGCAAGAAATGGAGCAGACTTTGTTCCATACGTTACTGTGGTGAGTATAAATTCTTGAACGTTAGAGTTTTCAGTCCACAGAATTCGTTGATATTTCCAGTCGCCAGGGTGTACTTTGATTTGCCGGAACATCTTTGTAACATCAGCAGAATAGACAAATTTGTTAACCCTCCAACGTGTAAAAACATCAAAAAGGTCTACTTGCAGCTTTTGACCTTCGTGCAGAAAGTCGTTGAGTGACATACCCTTATCGGTCTTCAGGGATCCATTGAAAACTACTCTTAATTTCGTCGTCGAACTGCAACTGCGAAGGACACCATGATGAGGGAGATAAAACATTTGGTCAGTTGGTTGAGTTGGGGAAGAGGCTCGTTTCATATGTCCCAGTTGTTCATACTCTGCAATAAAGTTTGAATAATTAGTTGCAAGTTCAGTGTTACGTGCAAATCGATTTTTCATGCATTGTAATAACTTTAATGCAGGAGTTCTCGAGTCTCCAAAAGATGTTGGAATTGATTTGAAGGGAAGACGAACTATAAATCTTCCTTCCGAATCACGAGCATGCGTAGACTTGAGAATTTCCTCACATTACTGGAGTAAGTGGTTCGATAGATGAGTTAAATGATTCTTCCTGCATCCAAAACCTTTTAACTAGCTCATCCAAATGATCATCTGCGTAGCAGTAGGATGATTTTGCTTTTTTGAGTTTCGGTGTAATATCTAATGATGATGAACCTGAAATAATCCATCGTATAGATGGAACTGAATCGATGGACGTATTTGTTTGATGAATGGTTGTATGATGACGTCCTCCACATTTTTGACATCTCCATTTCGAAAAAGCATGCACTAGTTGTGTGATGACCAAGGCAGTTGTAGCAGAGTCTCAGCTGTTTTAGAAGCTCGACACGGTTAGCATGAGTTTTTGATAGAAAACCTGGACATGAAGAGATGTAGTGTTTGCCTTTACAATTGAAACATACCTGTTTTGTGTGGTGTGCAACTACGAGATGCGCCTTCGCCTTCGCCTTTATTTGATGGTTGGACGAGTGGAACTTGGAAATGCTTTGTCCTGAAGTAGCTCGTTCAAAAGTTTGAAGCGAGCGAATGCGAGTAAGGAAGTAAGTGCCGCCCAGGTTGGTGGTTCCGTTGAAGATCCTAAGGATTTTTCTCATTCTTTAACTGATGCACCATCTAGTTTAGAAAAAGATTCCTCGTAGTCTCTTATTATCATAATAGGAGATCATGTCATCCCAAGCGATTTGATAGTTTGATGCGGTAACTGAAACAGCATGAAGACGTGAAGCGGCTTTACCTACCAGACATCCCTTTAAGAATTGAAGTTTTGTGACGCATGTGAGCGACGGATCAGCTCCAATTATTGCCATAAATGAATCTTTAAATGAGGGCCATTCAGAGAATTCCCGTTAAACAGCGACAGCGGTAGTTTTGGAAGCTGATGGTTTTGTGGTGTGTACAGCAGATTCGCAGACGTAATGTTAATGTTGACGTAATGTTGTAATGCGACGTATAATGTTGCCATGTGTTCCATGGAATTCAGGTAATTTTCTGCGCAGTTACGATACATTTTGTTCTTAAAGTAGTCTTCTTCCTCATATGTATTTTTGACGTGATTCTGCCTTTAATGCTGCTTTGATTGTTTGCATAGATTGGTGATTTGTTTTGAAAGTGTTCCAATTTTCACAGAGTGCTGCCTTACCAGATTCTATTCTCTGGATGGTGGCATTTGATCCCAGTTTATCGAGGGAATCTTTGATGATGTCGTACAGTTCATACTGCTGTTCTTGGCGGTCACCTGTGTTGCGTTGGACATGGTTTTGGACTGTATTTCGTGCTAAATTTAATATTAATTTTTATTTCGCGGGAAAAATAATCCGAGTATAGAAGGACCATTAATGTTCGAAATAAATTAAAGACGATTTTTTTGTGAACGAATGAAGATTTATTTTATTTTTTGCGATTGAATTGGATTACGTCTTACTTCGGCTAGAGATGATTTAAGAAGAATGAGAAGTAAATAAAAGTTGACAGATTAAAATTATGTAGTAGATTTGTGACTACTACTTTTTTAACAGTTCTCGATAAGCTTCTTATAAATGTCGAATGAACTACTTGGTGGAATATAGCTGAGAAATAGCAGCATACCTCCGGCAACAGAATCCACACGCACACATAATTGATCTATGTGCAGCTGATAATGAATGCATACGACATCAATTTCGACCTCAACAGCGGCAAATGAGCGCCTCGCAGGAATCAAAACACCAAAATGTACGTATGAGGTTAAGTAGCCATCAGAAATGCTGCAACTGATCTTCTGGATTTTAACCGACCACGATAGGGAAGACCCTGGTTTGATGCAGAGTGGAGAAAATCACAGCTGCTACAAGCAAAGCACGATGGATGAACATAGAGTTAAGGTGCTACTGCAGAACCAACATTCGGAAGTTTAACCAAATGTCAAAAATCATGTGACAACCCAACAAGACCTGAACATAAACCTGTAGAGATTAACAAGAAAATTTATTTTGTTAAGTCAAAATTGGTGCTGAGAATATAAACAAACCAATACTGTAGACTTCTAATCGGCGACTTGAGCGAAAAAAAGCCAATATTTCCGCCCAGCTGATCAGAATGAATCAAATAAATAATTTTTTTTATATAGGGTATCCCCTAATTCGAAAAAACGCTCTTCCAATTCACTTAAAGTTGCTATTTCCGTTGAATAAACAAGTTCTTTCATTCTACCACTTACAAAAAAATCACGACCATAGTGGGCTGGAGCACCATCCTGTTAGAAATAGGATGAAGCTAGCCGAATCAGTGGAATGTCGTTCAATAGTTCAGTTTTCAGTTTTAAATGCATTTTATTTTCTTAATCATTAACTCTCACATACTAACAAAAAATGCTTAAATGCTAGCTTAAAATTACTTAACAATCTTATACTAACTTACTGGCCACAAACAGGCACTCTAACCTACTCTAAATTCTTATATCTATGTCTTTCGACTTTATTTATATTTTACTACTTATTTTATATACTTAAGGCTAAGAAAAATAATTTTTTAACAAAAAACTTAGCATATGGACATTTTTTTTATTTTTTATAAAAACTTAATATCTAACTTAAAATAAACCTTAGTCTACTTAACCTACATACATAGACATTATACACAATAATATACATAAATTAGTATATACCTTTGTATATATAAACCTATGTAAGCTGGCCATTACTATTTACAGAGCAAATAGATTGGCCAGCTCTGCCTCATTAGTGAGGCTGGTCTGTAATTGACGGAAACGACGACGAAACATCTTCTCCATCATTCAACCATGCTGGTGCTGCCGAACGACATCCTTCTTACCGCGATTACCCACCGCCCTACTGAACCTGAGACGATCCACACTGCCGTGTGCGACGTCTCTGTTGTAGTTGAGTCACCTGTCCCCAGCTCGGTAGGGCATTCTGTATGGAAGGCATTAGGGTATGCTGATGAGCATTCATACCGAGACGGGTGTTATGGATGAAGGTTCGAATGGCCGAAACGGTAGATGGCAACCTCTACTAATACTTTTGGAAACCCTTAAACCTCGCACCGACACACTGTAAATGAATTACCAATACATTGTACATTGCCTGTAAACTGCTAGAATTTATTAGAATGAGAGCAATTTACAAGCAAAATTCACTATGTGTGCGTAATGTATTAGTTCATCTATGGTCAAAATGCTACTGACAATTTCGGTGGAGCAATGGTGATAAAAATAGTGGTAGAACACGGTGAGGCAGTAGACATTACGTATGTGTTTAATTGACTGTATAATATTAGCATCATCTGTGAGTTTTGTCGCATACATCTGAATCCTATCTAGCAGGTGCAAAGAAGTCGTAGGGGTAGCTATATATGGGCGTTATGCTCAAAATTGTTGCCAAATAAATGTTTTCTACTTATATTGAGGCCAGATCAGAGCGGCAAAAGTATTTCTTACATCGCTTGAGGAAACTTAGTCATTTCGCAGCACTTTTGACGACATCGAACATGTGGTCGTCGTAACGTAAGTTGTCATTGACACACATACCGAGAATGAAAAGTTTATCGGTTTCAACAATGCATGTGCCTTTCATGGACAATGGCCGGGTGTTTAAATTTCGCTTTAACCACAGTAGACAGCATTGTGTTTTAGAAGCATCAAATTCCACTCTGTTGATGGTTCCCCAACTGGTTATTCTGTTAATATCGGAATTTAATGAGCTTAACATAAGCTGCCGTCACCGTTCTACAGCCGAAGAGCAGGGACATGAGTTCGGGAACGAATATGAAGAATGAAGAGTACTGTCGTCAACAAAGGAATATATTGGGTTAGAAGTGGCAGACAAGAGATCATTGATGAAAATTGAAAAGAGTGTTGGAGTCAGAACGCAGCCCTGGGGCACACCAGCATTTATTTTTTGAATATCAGACTTGAAACCATCCAAGACAATTTGAATTGAACGTTCCAAAAGATAATTTCTAGTCCACTGAAGAAGAGACTAGCCGATCCCAAATGCTCGCATTTTCGACAAAAGAGCCTGATGCCAAACTCTGTGAAATGCCTTAAAAATGTCAAGTGCAACTATCTGGCATTCACCAGATTGATGTACGCTTTGGTTCCACTTTTCGGTGAGACATGCCATCAGATCACCCGTGGACCTGCTGCTACAATAACCGTACTGCCGGTCATTAAGAAGCTTTCGTTTTTCGAGATATTTCATGGGCTGGCGGTTTATCAGGGTTTCCATAACCCTGGAGAGATGGGACTTAAGTGCAATGAGTCTGTAGGAGGAGAGAGAACAAATTCGCCTTTTTTAGGGACGGACTGGACAAATGCTGTTTTTCGTCTGCTCGGAAAGAGTCCTAAACAGTAGGACTGATGAAAAAACTTACGCAGTGGCTTTTCCAGCGTGGAAGAACAGCGGATTTGTGAATGTTGAGACCTTTAAGTACTCTTACTACTACATGAGTCCCATTGAAGATTCGACGCACTCAAGTGTAGGTGGAGACATGACACAATCTGGAAGTGTTGAACTGATCTTACCCAAAGAGCTGACAGCTGGAAGCTGGGTGACCGTGGCTCAAGTGGTAGTGGACTGGCTTCCAAATCGAAAAGTTCGGTGTTCGAATCTCAGCCGCGCCCGAAAGAAATTAATTTTTTCCGTTAACGATAATCAAGTAAGTTGAGAAGTTGACTAGAAATCAACAAGAAGCCAACTGCCACTAAGAATCTAATCTCCCCATTAAATGTTGGATGCCACCACCCAAGGAGCGAAATAACCACTTAGCCCAAACATCTTTCTTTCTCTTTTTATCCCATTTTCCAAAAAACTTGACACCTGCTGAGGCAATATAAGTGTATTCATAGAGTGTTAAGTTCTTGAAAAAAAGAAATAAAAAATTATAAATGAGCATAACAAGGCTGTCGGACCAGAAGTTATGCCTTCTGAACTGAGGGATTTTTTTTTCTAATACATATTCCAATAAATATACACATCATTCAAAGCGCATTGCCATTTCTGACAAATTTTGTAAATTTTTGTATTCGAATACTCTTTGAAGAATCGTTTTGAATGTGCATTCTACGAGTACATGATGCAAAACCAACAATGAGGGTATAAAAGAAAATGTAGGCGCTGTGATTTTAAAGCGCAGCTTAAGGTCTGTTATTGTGAATTCGATGTCGATCGCAACACTTTGACATTTGTCCGTACTATGTAGACAATTTTGCGAGAAGATCTCGGGTTACAACCGTAAAACCGGGAATTAGGTAATTAAGATCCCATAACTTCCATAAAGTTACACTATTTTGAATTAGCTTCACGCTAATGGCATCACCTGTCTTTATTTTTACAAAAATGGGACAGGAGTTCGCGTTACTCTTAATACTTATATTACCGGACAATTATAATTAAATTACTGAGGACTCGATTGAACGACAATATTCGGCCGCGAAATGGATCAATGAAATGGATCTGAGAAATTTAACGCCATTCGATTACCCCTAGTAGAGACATAGACATGAATTCTTCGGTGCATACTGATTCAGCGCAAACTATTCAGGTCTTGAAAGCCAATTTAGCGCTTTGTTTGACAGACAAGGTGCACTGTCACTGTATAACTGAAGTTGTATTCAATACATAATGTCGTGAGACAGTTTTATTGCTTAAAAGAAAAGGTTCTACAACTTTTCAAAAACCCCTCTATTTTAAAGCATCAAGAGATGACTTGGAAGAGACTATACACAAATTGATTTGGGCTGAATTAAGCTTTTAAATGGAACCTCAGAATCTTTTGTCCTATCCACGAAAAAGAGCCACCAGTAGGATCAACTTTGTACAAGATCTTATCTATCATATTCTTTGAATGTTTCAACTATTTATCAAATATCTGATTGGCCTTACCATTTCGTTGTTAGTTCTAGTAAGTCGATAATTAACCTAGGAAAAACTCAAGATGTCGGGATCGATCGGTCTTTATCGAGTGGTTTCTTAGAACATCAGAAGCAGCGATACCTTCAACTATGCTATTCAGAGGTCTATTGTTGACTAATACACTGCAACAGATGGGAGAGTGAGCACTACTTTAAAAGTTTCCTCAGCTGATATGCCCACGAGCAGCAGATTCTATTGCTGGCGACCCTTCCTCCGTAAATCAGATTTATTAGCGCCGCTGTTATCGATTCTGCTTTGATATCACTTAAGACATAATTGCGATGTCACATTGCATATTATTGATGCTGTTCCAACTGATTGAGCCCTCATGCATGTTTATGTTCAAATAATCTCCATACAGAAATCATGAGAGTTAAACAAACGCATTAGTAGTCTCAGAGTTTCCCACATATATGTCACAAGCGATTGGAAAGACCGATAACTTGTATTTTGTGCCGAGTTTACTCTCTTGGATTCAGTTTTCTAGACTTCATGCAATCAAATGAAATAGTGATTCTTAGGCAACATTTGTCACGATGGTGATAGAGCGTGAGTACGGCTAAAAAGTACTGTAAAATGTTTGTGTGGGTTCAAATTATAGAACTTATTGCTTTCAACACAATCACTTTATTCAATAAAACTAAAAATTACAATATATCAACCACTTTTACTTTACTTCATCTTTTGTTTAAGCCACTGCATTACTGCTCTTAATTCCCCTTTCAAACTTCACATTAGAACTGAACTTCACCTCTGTGAGCTGTCCACACTACCTTCCATTTTTCCATCAGTTGTCAAAGTGATTCCATTATTTTTCCATTGGATGGGTCTTCTTCTCTTCAAATTTAGATGACGCTGTTCACATTTAAGGTATTCAGAACCTGAATGTTGTCCTCGCCAAACGCTATTCCTTTCTTGATGGCTTCAAGTCAGCTGGCATCAATAGCATATGTCCAGTGTACAGAATGAACGTGCAGTCTACAAGAAATAGTACACGTATAGGCATGTACAATCCGGCAGACAACACGGAGTAGACAAATCATTAGTATCACACCAGCAATGCTGATAAATAAGACCCTGATTGTGGATGCTAAATGCGACCAACATGTGTTGGTAGCGGTAAACTGGAGTTGCCTGCAGTACGGTGTCCTATCTTCACTGTTATGATGGATGTTGTTCTATTCACTACTTGGCGCTCTCAATGGTTCTAACGTCTACTCTCAAGCATATGCAGATGATGTATAGGAGCTATTCTGTCTACAAGATCATGCTTAGCGACTTAGAAATAGGCTTTCAGTCAACCCTCTCAAAGCTTCCCTCTTTGCGAAAAGAAGGAAGCTGACTTTTTTATTCATCTATTGCATCCAGTTCTTAGTTTAGATAGTAGATTTCTTATGACTACACTTGTCTAATGCACTGTCGGCTTTCAGTAAATGTAACGAAGCTTCGCGAAAACATCGGGCTTGTTACAGAGTATGGTCTTTTCGATCTAAGTGACAGGCCAATTAGATATTTCCCGTCGAGTGTCTGGTGGAGCAATGTTTCAGAAAAATATGTCAATTGTTTAACTGATTTCAAAAACCGGTCTGTTTCGTCTAAATGTGGGTCTTTCTGCTCTAGACACACTGATGATTACACTCCACTTTGATATTCGTATTCATGTCATTTGCTGTACTCTCAAAGCCATCTTCCGTCTTACAAAAAAGGTCATTGGTACATTATTCATCGTAGTTTTGATGTCCTGGTTAATCCCTGCCTTTAAACTTCGTCTTTTGGACATCCCGTTTGATGCAAACAACTCCTGTTTCTGCGAAAGTACCAAATCCACTTTCTCTGTAGTAAGGAACGGTTTCTGCCCGAATCTGCACTAGGAAAGGCATGTAACCTGCTCCTCACGAACGCAATGAACTGTACATATTGCAAGGAATAAGTGGATATGGCCACGTATTTGCGTCTGTAGCAACAGCCAACTTGTGTTTAATAGTGAGCTGAATACGTTCTCCGCTTGCTTAAATGTAGTTGGAAGGTGATATTCCCTCAAGCTTATAAGGATCTCAGGTCACGTGGGAAATGCGATTACCGATAAGCCTTACTTTTTTTTATAACTAGCGCGCGCTCAAGGTATTTGTGTACCCTTAAATTGTTTGTACACACCGCGATGGAAACTTAGGGAGGTAGAAAAAAGAAGTACCGATGTACACTGGTCTTAAATGTTTGCAAGTTATAACGACTAGGAAAAAGAGAGTTGTACAAGAACGATTCACGATATTTTAGAGTACGTCCGAAAATGGGTTTGAGTGTATACTGATGAGCATTCCTAGCGAGACGGGTGTCACGGTTGAAGGTTTTGAAGGAGCGGAATGCTACTGGCGATTTCAATGGAGCACTGGTGGTGGAAATAGCGATAAAACAAAGTGTGACAGGAGACATTACGTCGGTGTTCGAGTATGCCAATTGGCTGGGTGATATTAGTATCACCTATTAGTCTTATCGCATGGGTTTGAATCCTATCTAGTATTTGCAGAGATGCTTTTTAGACCCCGATGAAAATTTCTCAGGATTATTACCTAAGTTAGGACTGTCCACGTCCTCAGTTAGGGCACCGATTGGCAGGGTTTCGTGTGAGCATAATTGCAGATGACATGATCTCTAGGAAATTTGCTACCATCGTTCTGCTTCTCAGTAGGAAAATCTGTAGATTGCTTACTGCCGTTAGAACGAGAGCCCCCACGCAATTACATAGGCTACGTCTTTTCAATAGTGTAGTCTGATAATAAACGAGGGTAGAACTAAGCTGGTCTTACGTAAAAGAATACAAAATTGGAGTGACTGATGTACAAAGCATTTGACCAGCGTTATTTTTGAACGCGATTAGCGGCCAGTCGACACGTGAGATCTGTAGGAGTCTTATTGGTAGCCCGACAGAGAACGACATGAGAGTCAGTAGCCCCTGAACATGTAGTTCCAGCCTGACTAGAAGAGGTAGGCGCCCTTAGCTTTAAACCTTAAGACGCAAGGAGGGTTGGAAGACCACAAAATGTAGTAAATACAATAGGCCATCATGATCCTAAGATTGGCGGAGGCTCTAGGCAGGCCTCACCTTCGACCAAAGGAGAAATTTAGCCTATTCGATGACTTCGAATTGGTACTAATCTGAATGGGGATGATCTTAATATCGAAAATGGGCATTATTCCCAACTTAAAATCAGGGCGGTGATTGACTCACTTTAATCCTGAGTGTGATGGCACAGCGTAGATTTAAGCCAACCATGGCAGGTCTCGATGTAAGGCACGCGTGAGTTACTGGCGTCATAACAAGGCATTACGATTTTGCCTACCAAGTAAGTGTACTGGGCAACAGCGTCACAACATCCTGTGACCTTTGTAATGAGATTGATGATGAAATCGCTGAGCATATCCCTTGTAAATATCCAGCAAATATTCGCATTAGGCTGCATATTCTTGACTATTGTAGGCCCAAAAGTGTTACAGAAATATGAATGTTCAATCCTTTCAATGGACTAGTTGTTTGCTTGGGTACTTGGATACAAAAACAAAAACGACCCTGTGGCTCCATACGTCATTTAGAATGGTAACGCTTAAAACACTCAACTTTACAGCAATGCCGTTTGTCCAAGTCGTGCCTGATAATAAAGTGTCCAATCTAGTCAAATCGTGAAGAAGAAGATATTGAAGTTGCAAGAGGACCTCGATTTATGCACAGTTGGGCCACATCGTCATTTGTTTTAAATTTCAACAACTGTCTCACAGTAGTGGAAAGGTGGTCTGTCTAACTGGGGAAGTTTGATCTCATTCACGCGGTTGAAAATTGCCCATGAATTTACTGCAGCATTACTCAGTTAAGTGTTGCAATGTATAAGCCGTTTCAAAATTTCTTGCAACAATGACTACTGAATTGTCGTTCCATTTTACTACTAGCAAACCCGTCTTATGATCAAAAGCTGTGTCAAAAGCTCTCCTACCCTTCTTTTTCAATGTAGAATCAATTTCTAGAGGGAATTTTTTTTAATCTCTTCTCCCTCACAGTTCCGGTTGCGCAAAGTTTTTTCTCTTTTAGAGCACTGAATAATGCATAAGAGGAAAAGAAGTTGTCAAAATAAATTGCATGTAGTTTAGGATTGAGACCATCTAACAAGTTCATAACCACGTAACCTCCAAGTCCATGATCGGATGTCATGTTGGTTCCTGCTCTGCCATAAGGAAAGAAACTATATTTGAATTTGAAGTCAAACCTTACAGGTTTATTCCTTATTTACATTTTTGGTGTATGTTGCTCAAAAAAAGGAACCATTTCCTCATCAACGGATAGCCTATCGCAGAAAACACCGAATTGCATAAAATGTTGGTTCAACTTATCAAAAAGTAGGCTTAGTTTTGAAAATCGATTGCCTTTAGCAAGACTACTGTTGTCAATGAAATGTAGATACTTTTTCCTAAGTCTGAAGCGATTCCTGCTCATTGTTTCCCGAATAATTTCTACCCCTCTATCTTCGTCCCTCGACCAAGACATGTTGAGCTGGGGCAAGATATGATACCCACTGAGAAGCAAAATTTCCAAAAACTTACGCATTTCGGATGGTGATGCCGTGAAACTCGAGTCGTTCGTTTGTGCAGCATATCGTTTGGATTCAGTCACCATCGTATTTATAAGAGAATCATCGAAAAAGAGTAAACAAATTTCGAAAGGAGATTTCGTTATTCAATTGTAGACAAGCCTTCAAAATCGACTGTTTCTTGGTCTTTATCAGATATTATAACATTATCTATAATTTTCTTCGATTCCCTGGTAATTTTTTTTTCCATAACAAGTGGGTTTCTCCCAAACTGATCGCTCATTTTCATTATCTGATTTTTGTGCACTTGTTGATGGTTTATTGCGTTTAGAAACCCTCATACGTTTTGAAGCAAGGGTTGGAATATAGTCTGGGATTTTTTTCTCATTTTCAACAGAATTTGTGGGCATTTCACTTGAAATAACAACTGAGTTTGAAATAACATAAACAGGGGAAACTTTTTCACGTCGACAATGAACTTTAAACGTAGCTGTAACGTTTTTTTCGAAATCAGCTGCAAACTCTCCAACAGCATCTTCGTCAATATTCTCATTATCTGTGAGTTCGTCAACTTCCGGAGGGATGTAAACAGCTTCAAGTTCATCAACCGATTCTTCTTCCAATAAAGCAAGAAGTTCTTCAGTGATAAACGCCTTTGTAGTTTCGCAATTATAGACTCCATCACATACACAAACGAAAGCATGAAAATTCCAACTGAAACTCTACACTTACAGACGGGGATGGACAAATGTCGCAGAAACAAAGTTCGATACCAATGTGCAGTAAATAAAGGAGCGGTACCGTTACTGGGAACTGCCGGCTGACGAAGCCTCATTTCTTCATGTATTGGACCAAAGTGTCGCATATGACCCCGAATGTTCAGTCACTGTTCCAAGTTCTGTGTTTTATCAGTTTATATTCTTCTAGACTCTGGGATAGCAAATGATGAAATTAGACTATGATAGCTCGATGTTTAAAAATTCAAAAATGTCCAAAATAATTTTTGAAAATCATGTATACACGAATAATGCACCTAATGTTTAGCAATTTGCACAGTCGAATGTCATGAAATTTTTTATGCAAACCGTTATTCATAAACAATAATACTTTTTTCGAGGAAAATGAAAAAATACAAAATCAGGGGTCGAACACGACCCCCAGGCCTGAAATGGGTTAAGTAGAGGGTTTCTTTCTGCCAAGGGTATGAATACCACATCAACCTCTATCCATAGCCTGGGGATGTGGTCCACTAAGAAAGACTAATTATCATGGAAAGAAAATTTCGGTGTTTACTGGATCGCGGCAGGAAAGATGTCATCTGATTTAGGCGACCCACATAAGCAGATTGAAGCTATTTATAGCTCGATAAATTTCTATTCAGGTAGCCAGACTATTAAGATTATAGCAGTGTGTCTCTAAGTAACATTTGTTCTCCACCCGAGTAGAACTAGAAAGAAAAGTTTACTGTGTAAGCTAAATAGTTTCTCACCTAGGCGAGAGATTTATGAAATCTGAAAGATCCGAAGATTCCACTATATTCTTACGGATACCCTTAAATAATTCCTTCTTAACAGCCATAATAGGATTATTTCCGACTTTAGAAGGAATTCGAAGGATTTTGACATTCCATTATTGTAGTGTGCCTGTTGGAATGTTAATGGGACAATCATCCACGGAGGCTCCGTCATACAATTCACATTCTTTGGGAGCAATTTTTTCTCGAATTGTAGTTTTGAAAAAAATGCTTTTGCTCCTCAGAAATCATGATTTCAGTGCGTTACTTCTGCATATTCTTTAGAGCTTTCCAGCTTTATTACACCTCAACGCTATGGGTTCACCAACGGCGATTTAACATACGAGTATTGCAGTGCTAGGTCATGCTAGATTTTTTCAGTTGAATTTGGGACTCACCACTGCTATAATTGCATTTACAACGGAGTTAATGCGACTTCTTCTATGTATGTGTATATGGAGACAACTCTAGTAGGGAGCTTAATCATCCGCATTGTAGTGGTCCAGAGGCGAATTGGTGCAATACATATTCCTTAACAAATCAGTTATCCCTTCTCAGAACACTTCTTTGGATAAGCCTTCAGGTTGCATAGTTTACTATGATGGTTGTTTGATCTGCTTTGTAATCCTAAGTAACCGACAGAGATGATGTGGTCGACATATAAATGACTTTAGTTATAGACCTGAGCTATTAACATAAATTCAATGCACCATAGTCCCTAAACTGCACTTAGCTCTTAAATGTCAAAATGCTTTGGCATCCCAGTGGCACCCTTTAAACTGCCAAACACATCTCCATGGTTCTCGACCCAAACCGAGGCCCTTGTTTAAACAGAAGACAACTTGAAAGTTGGCTTCAACTAATTTGCTGGTCGAATGAACTCTACCAGAATGGGTGCGTACGTGGCCAGGTAAATTGCTAAAAATGAACCCCCAAACTCAGAGTGGCTTCGAGCAAAAACGCAAACAAAATTAATTTTGTCCTGTTCCACTCTGTCCAGAATTGCCCCCATCCACAGCCACCCTCACCATTTGAGTTCTGTAACTGATCCCAAAATTTACTTTTCACACTCGACTAACTGTTGCCTCGAGTAGCAACCAACAGCAGCAGTAACAGTAGCAAAGCCAACACCAACAACAATCCGAAATCAGAATGGGGAAAAAAGAAGAATTCCTGACTTTTCACCTTTTGTCCTGAGCCTCCTTTGGTTCCGTACATCGTCGTTGTGTTCGTTGTCGTTCTCTTCCAAATCCTTTCACCATCAGACACCATCACGTAACGCGTCAACTATACCCCCAGCAGTGATGTGTGTAAATGTGTCGATCATCGTTGCTTGTGACCCAAAATCATGAGCCAGGTAAGCTGGTTACACTTTTGTGTATCCGTCTGTTAGTTGCTCCGTTGGTCCTTTCGTCGTCTGTCGGATTCGTTTTGCAACTCATTCCGTGTGTTACTGGTTCCTTTTGCGAAACGCTTTAGGATAACAAATAAAGTCAGCGACTACAATGCCATGACTTTACGGATACATGTGGCCAAGAGCCCAGAGGGCAACAAGTATCTCTTCGTCACACCGTCACCATCACCGTCACCGTCACACATGTGCATGAATGGACACCCGATCGGATCGGGAACGCTCATATGTGCCATAAGCACTGCATCACGAGTATTTATGGATTCGAGCTTGTCCACTTCACTGGGACCATTCTCTGTTACCCACTTTTGGCCCGCTCTTTCTCTAGAGTATCCCAAGAGCAAATACCTGCACGGGATTAACGATGGAGTGACCATAAATAACCCAAAGGTCGACAAAGCATTTTTCTTTTAGAGATTTTCCGTCCTTCGTCGGGGGTAGTTTTAGCACTGACATCGGGGGTTGGGTAGTCTCAGGGTATCTGGATTTTAGCCCATATTGGTACATATATTTCTCTCACTATATCCTTGTCGAAATCGAAATCTCATCCCCCATAAGAAATTTCGCTACAACGTGTCGCTCAGCGGAATGGTGAAGGCCTTCATTTGCTCCTACCCTTCGTCGAAGTCATTTTCAGCTACTTTTCCGGCATCTGGATTAGGTGAGGATTTCGTTGCCCCGTTATTAATGTAATTAATTACGTGAAATATAAAATGTGACAAAAGCAAAAGGAGCGAGAATAATTTCGAAAATTAAAGTTAATGATGGGCAAATCGACAATGGATGGTGGTGGTGAATTGAGTGGTTACTCTAAGTCGGTCCTCATTGTTGTCGTTGTTGGACTGGTAGTGGTGATGATGGTGGCGAGTGCCAGAATGGAGAGAGGGTACTTTGTTGGGATAGGGATTTACGGCTGGACCGGGTGGGGCTGATTTGATTCATATGTGTGGCGAAATTTATTAGTGTAAAGCACGCACAAATTGTGATATCTGGACCGTGCGCGTTGTTACTACAGATCTACGAGTGTGCACATTTTAGGGTGGGAATTATTTATGCGCCATCATAAATGAATGAAGGAGCTAGTAGGTGGCATTTGTAGCTGGAAGGTTTCTGCAAAGCTATGTGGAGAAACGCCCATGAGATGGCTTTATTGTTCTTGAAGTGGCCGCTGAATTATTTAATAAATAAGCGCCTGCAATGTGCTTACTAAACAAGGCTGTAGTGGAGAATAAATTCAATTTGGTGCCAGGGCTAAGTGGTCATTTAAGTTATACGGATATTTCAACGGAAGAAAGTCGTTTTCAGTACGATTTGTTTCAGTTGTACATTTTTGTAAGCCTCCGGGTCAAACAGAGAAGCAGTAAATTCTTTCAGTTTGCTTGATGAGAAACTTCTTGACCTGTTGATTCGCCGAGAACCATCTCAGAAATTTAATTGAAACCACATCAAATGCAAACGCTTACAGCACTGATTGCTCCTTTGGATCTGGAATTTGCACCCATATACTCGAGTGATATAGAAACCATCATCTTGAACATAACTACTTCGTTGTATCTCAAAAACAGTCAAATTTTGGAAAATCTTAGCAAGGTACTATCTTGTTTCCCTATCAGGAATTTCGTAAGAATCTCCTTGGAGATATTAAGTAAGATCAGGGCAGAAGTTAGGAAACCTGACTAAGATAGCGACTGACTGTTTTAAGGCATTCCGAATATAAGCCTTTTGACTCATATATTCACATTGCATGCTATTACAATGAGGCATTTTTACCTTGGCTTCATCAACCCAATTTTTACTTAAACCTGTCACCCAAAGTTCTTTTCGCATTACCTAAAAAAAGATTTCCTTTTACCGTGTTATCCATTCGACATTGGTTTGAAGATTTTTTGTATCCTTGAGTTAGATCTTATTCCCTATACATTTTTAAGGTATCTTTGTAACAGGTTTACGTCACTGTATCTTTTGAAAATTCCGTTAATGTATCACTTTCTCCAAATGCAGTCTTTCAAAGAAATCAAAGAAAAATGAGCAATCGCTTCTTTGATACCATTCTCAT
>OX422142.1:118745177-118854398 GCA_949129095.1 Volucella bombylans | reverse complement strand
TTCGGGTGTTTGAGAGGGCTTGTCTTAGGACTTGTCTTCGCTTATACAGAACACCAGAGTCTGAGTACATAAAATTCTATCCTAATGAGGTCTTATATAATAGGGCGAACCTAATAAGAGTGGACAATTTCGTCATTAAGTTGACTCGAAGGCACGTTGCAAGAGCAATGGCCTCATTGAACAATCTGATCTCCGGGGCTTACTACCCCAATTATATGTATTACGAGAGAGTTCGCTTTGACGGCTTTATTCCTCCTGAAGCGTTCCACTATTTTCCTCTATGATCCAGGACAGATTGGCGGTGCCGCTAATCTTCCACGTCGCTCGAACAGCTGCGGACAGGCGACTCAATTACGACAGTGACGTCGCACATGGCAGTGCGGAGCGTCTCCGGTTCAGTAGCGCGGTAGAGAGTCGCGACATGAGGGATGTGCTCAGCAGCGCCAAAACTTTTGGCGGCTTGTTGAAGGGGAGAATGCTTCGTCGTCAAACTCCTTCAGTGATATGTAGCTTCATGTGAAGCAAAGTGGGCCAGCCTAATTTTTTTTGGCCATGGCCGGCTTACATAGTTTTAAGTAGGATTAAGTTAGTTTTAAGAAAAAAAAAATATATAAAAACCAAAAAAAAATTTTTAAAAAAAAATATATATATACATGTATTTATATATTATGTACATATATATTTATGTATGTCTATGTTTGTGTTAGATTTAAGTAGATTAAGATTTATTTTTAGGTAGTTTGTAGGCTTTAGTTTTAAGTTTTATACAAAATTAAAAAATGTCCATATACTAAGTTTTCGATAAAAAATTATTTTCTTAGTTTTAGTATTAATTAATGTTAAAATAGAAATAAAAGTAAACTGTAAGATTCGTCGAAAGACATAGTTTAAGTGTTAGGTTTAATTCAAAGTGCCCGCATGGGGCCATTAAGTTAGAATAAGATTATTTTTAAGTAATTTAAGCTAATTTTTAAGCATTTTTTGTTTAGCATATAAGAGTAACTTAAGTTAAAAAATAAAAATGCATAAAAACTGAACTGAACTGCGCAAACTTACACAGAGCCTCCGTAGCATTCCTCAGTACGCCTTATGTATACTCACCTCTTGTACACGTAGAGTAAGTCAGGCTAAACTGGAGAGCTAGTCCTCTTCTAAAGAAAGTATCAAGATACCTACCATAACACCACTAAAGTCGAAATGTCTCTAAAGAGTGCCAGGTATCTTGATCCAATCTTGGGAAGAAAATATTTTAGAGCAAAATAAATGGTCATGTACTGGCTCTATACTATGATTGTCAGATCAATTCTCACTTATAGTACACCAATTTGGTGGCAAACGCAACTATCTGCCTGTAAGCATCAATGTCTGGCTAGAAACTTCTTCAACGGCTCTACACATATTGCTCCATTTGAAACTGTAAGACTTTTTTGGCATGTGTATTGCAATCAACTCTGCCCTTAGATTAAGCAACACTCAGAAATGGAAATAACTAAATACGAGTATGTGAAATCCCAGTCCTCTCACACTTCATCGCCATTTCACCCAGTCAATTGACCTTCAATTAATTGAAAGTGACTTCGATGTTGATTCAACCTAATTCCAGAGAATAAGAAAAACTACCCGAACGCCTTCTCCGTTAGTCAAGTTTTGTACACTTGCCCCGTGCCTCAAGACAAAATCAAACATAGTGTTCGATGTTTTAGAACGAACTATAAAATACCATCACATAAACCTCTGATCTGAAGAGTTATCGTTTAAAGTCCTGGTGATAGTGGATAGTGATAGTGGCTAGCTATAGTGAGGTGTTCGAAAGAACACCGCTGGTGCCACCATCATCGCTGCTAAGAGTGCGAAGAACGCACACCAAAGGACAAGGGTCTTGCTACGTAACGCTAGGCGTAAGGTAGCAAAATATGAGGCCTGTGATGCCAGCAGCTTAAGCGAATGAGAAAACACCACCTGTGAGAGAGCGAAGGCCATCTCGGCCAACAAATCGCTTATTGAACAGGCGACAAGCAAGGGCGGGAGGGGTAGCCGATCAGGCGCCCTTTACCTCCTGCGCGGGTAAATTAAAAGAGAGGTCCCTGGAATGAAGGCAAATTTCAGCAATAAGAGAACGATGCAAAAAAGTTGAAGGCTGGTACTTCACCCGCATTGCGTCGTAAGCAAAGCGACCCGAAAGACGAGCTTCTCGTTGCTGTGATTGACGAGCTAGAGCCTTGCGGTCGTCTAACAATCGACCAGTGGAAAAACGTCGAAGAGAAATTCCAAGAAGTTCTATGGAAGAAACTATCCACCACAGGAAACGGGGAGCTTCAATTCGAAGGCGCTGGTTGGGAGGGCGGACGCAAAGTTGTAGCTTGTGGGAATAAGTCTTCTGCGGACTTCCTCAGATGCTTCACTTTGGAAGTATACGATGCTTTGGAAAGCATCAAGCTAAAATGTGCGACGGTGGCAGAGTTGGCAAGGTACACTCTGCCAACAGCATGGGTATGGGTTCCGTGTCCCTACACGTATCCTGAGAAGCTCCTAGGACTACTCCATATGCAGAATCGGGAACTAAAAGCCGATACATGGAGAGTCGTTAAAACGGGGCCTCGAAGGCAGTACGGACAGTATTTTCTGCTGTCCCTTAACAAAGACTGCTTACCATACCTCGAAAAATCAAAAGGCATAGTGATGTACAGCATGGTTAGGTTGTTGGTTAAGCCATCGACCAATTGAAAGGACGCTGAGGAACCTCCCCAAGATGATGGAAGTGCTGCAGATAAACCTGCACCACAGTGAGACAGAAACGGCCTGTCTGGTGGAGTACATCATCAGACAGGACATCACAGCGGTACTCATACAAGAACCCTGGATTAAGAAGGACAACAAGATTCAGGGCCTTAGGCTAAAAAATTAAAAGTTGTTCTACAAGGCAGAAGGTAAGATCAGGACATGCATCCTTATCAGAAACCAAATGGTGGAATTTATTTTGAATAATTACAGCTCGGAGATCTGGCAGTGGTAATCTGCGAAAGGGAGTGTGGCAAACCACTCTGCCTGACCTCAGCCTACCTCCACTACGACTCCGAGGTAGTGATCTCGGGGAAGCTAAAGGATTTGGCAAGGCAGAAAAACTAGATGCTGTGACGCAAACAACCAACCTCAATATTTGTATAGAGGGAATTCGTCCACCTTTGTGGCGAGAAATAGGCAGGAGCTGATAGATATCACCCTTGCTACAAAAACAGAAGGGTTAGAAATAAGGGAATGAAGAGTAGTCGACGAAGCGTCAATGTCGGATCACCGATGGATACGCTTCAAGGCGAACTTTCAAAAAGGGTATGTAGTTTTTAAAGAAATTCTAGGAGGACTGATTGGGTCAAGTATACAAAAGTGGTAAATATACAACTGGATACCCAACTAATCACCCGCGATAATATTGTTAACTTAGATAGGGTGGTAGAAAATATTAATAAGGCACTAACAATGGCCGTCGTGAAAGCTTGACAGCTAACAGAACACCTAAAAGGGCTCAACCAAAATAGTGGAATAGGGAGATAGGTTTAAAAAGGACAGAGGTCAGGAAACTCTTTAATAGGGCGAAGCTTTTTAGATGCGACAGTACATGGAATGAGTACTACGAATGTAAGAAACAATGCAAGTACCTAGTTAGAAAGTCAAAAAGGGCTTCATGGCAGAAGTACTGCGAATCTATCGCGGTAACAGATGCTGTTTCGAGGTTACACAAGGAAGCGAGCGTTCTTAGCTACCTCAGGAAAAGTGACGGAACCTGGGTTGAAAGTAGCAAAGAAAGTGGAAACCCACTTTCTGGGAACCACAGTATCAGGCGCTCTGACATGCTACAGTACACTGAGAACACTGATCTCTCTATCTCCGAAGAAGAAATAGGTATTCTTATTAATAGGAAAAAATTACGGTGGGCAATTCAGTCCCTCAAGCCGTACAAATCTCCCGGTCCAGATGGTATTCTACCGATTATACTACAGAAAGCACCAGAAGTAGCAATTGGAAAAAATATGGACATTCTTGGACACCTTAAAAATAGGGTACATACCAATAGCATGGAGGGAAGTTAAGGTAGTCCTTATACCTAAAGCTGGCAAACAGCAAAAAATGCCCCATATAAAAGATTTCAGACCAATAAGTCTGTCATCATTTATGCTTGAAACCCTAGAGCGACTATATTAGAAACAAATGCAGTAATGGCTTTTTGACTGAGTCACAGCATGTATACATGAAAGGAAAATCTTTAGAAACCACCCTGCACGAGGTGGTGGGGGAAAATAGAAAAGAGTCTACATTTCGGAGAGATTGCGATTGCGGCCTTCCTCGATATTGAAGGTGCCTTCAATAACGTGGAGTGCACCGCTATTAAAAATGCTCTAGTAGATGCTAACATTGAATACGGCATTACGTACAGGGTGGGCCCACGCCCAATTATCAAGGCTTCGCCCATCAATGACGTTGTCTAATAATAAACGGGGGCAGAGGAAAGTACTCTTGTTGGCGGCTGGACCACCGGTAGTCCCTACCAGCACTTAAATCACGGTACCATGGGAGTCAGGAGCCACCCGTAGTAGGCCCCCTTGTGGACTCGGTCTCGACTCATACCAAGGGTGGAACTTCGGCAACACAGTTCCAATTTGGTATCTCAGGAAGGCGACAGAGCGATGGCTAAGCGTATCCTTGCCCCATGGATGTATGGTCTGTATGGGTGTATGGGTGATATGGGTGTATCACCAGGGCGATTGTTTAGGTTTTTGCCGTTTGAAGACAAATTAAATGAGTTCCACAGGGACCGCGATGGAACCGTTTTAGTGCCTAGTGTCTGTATGATGACGTATCCATCACACCCCTATTTAAACTAACCTAACCTAACCTAACCTAAGTCCTGGTGATAGATGCGGCGCGTAACATCGTTGTTATTATTTTCTCTGTCTCATAACAAATCCTTTCTGTGAACCTGTTTAGAACTAAAGATTCACCAAAATGTATATTTGACCAATCGTTGGTTGACCTTAGATGATCAAACCCATGAGATTCTCCTGAAAAAGATTGAAGTTTAGTGAGGAAAATTATTGCAGGAGTCCCGTTTAAACCAATAGCTTAGGTATTTATCTGCATATGTTCGTATCTATTGTCACGTTGTCTACTATCATAAACCACCTGTACTTGGATTTTAGTGTTAGAAGGACAACTTAAAAAGGCTCTAGCCATTTGCATTGGAAATATTGCGCCCGATTATCATCTCATCAGTTACCCAGTAGACATCCTTGCTCGAGCCAACTTTTGGAGATATACGAGTTTTTGGCCTCGGCAATATTTCCATAGATAACCGCACAGTAATCAAAACCATCAGATATTGTGGGCGAAATGAAGCTAATTAAGGGGTGTAAAGTCGGCTCAAACAACCAATAATGCACTAACTGACTTAGAGATCTTCTAGGCCACCTTAAAAATATCTTTTGTTATTCTATCCAGTGGACTAGGTACTCTTTCTATTTCCCAATAATCATCTTTAAAATCACAGATACACGTCCACCTTTCTTCATTATGTACAATATAGTACATTTGCTCGTAACTTCAACTGCTGGCAACCTTTTCCACTTATCGTCCACTCTTCACATTCATCTTAACTAGGATTTGCCAAGCACTTCTTTGAAATTGCATTTGCATGTATCGACACTACATCGATCATTTCGGTGAAACCACTACATCAAGTGAAATCTGTTGAAAGGACGAGCATATACCATCGACACCATCGATAGCTCCTTTAACCACGTTGCAGCTGCAACAAAAAAAAAAGAAAAAAGAAGAACAAGTGTGTTCCTTGTGCACCTACATTTCTTGGAGCAGGAGCTGGAGATGAAGCTGGATATGAAGCTCCTGCTACTGTGCTGCTAAGTGGAGAAAAATCGCTTAAAACGCCATAAAGGTGTTGTGAACCGAGAATGGGAAACCGAATTTGAATGCCATTTGCCTCTAAGAGCTACGAAGATGGCATCACGATTTCGGGAAGGCACCTGAAACGAGGAAAATACGAATACGAATACCTCTTAAGTGCATTTTCATGGCCTCATCGTCGCAACCGCAATATACATAGGGAGACTGGATCGTGGGACAGGGGATTGCCAAAACGCACACCATACCGGTACTGAATTATATGGCAGACATAAATAACCATTGAGAGAGCCATAAAGTATCCTGGCGAAGCTGCCAGTGATGCAGTTTTTCATTCGACACTGCGTTAAGTTCAAAATTATTACGCTGCATAAGCTAAGGGATGAGAGACGAGGTTCTGGTGCGCAGAGCCATTCGAAGACCGGTTAAGGGTGGTGGCTCACGTTTATGGCTTTCTCTCTGCAATGGGAAGTGATATCCTTTTTTTTCTGCTCTTTTTTTTTGGCGGGGGGTTCTGTTTTGAGGAGTAGGTGATCGAATGCATTTTGCATCTTATATCGTTGGTAATGATACGAGCGGTAATGTGTGAGAGCGTTTAGGAGCTACAAGGATTTGCTGCATTTTACGATTATAGCCTTTTTCTAGAGTAAGTGGTAAGCGATTTGTAGTGTCGATTATCGTGCTGTTATTACTCGTATTTGTTTTCTCAGTTAAGTGCGTTTTTTGTAGTGTGTACCCATACATTATGCAAAGGAAAATCAACGTAATGACGTAGAAATTTTTATTAAATTCGTTTTACGATATATGAGGTATTAAAGTAGGTCTTATGCGGTACTGAATTCACTCGTCTTAATGGGTTAGGAAGCTATTAGTATCTATATCTATATGTTATAAGCATTTGCTCTATCCCTAATGAGCACTTACTGCCTCGACCCTCTTTCAAGCACACACTAAAAATCATCATACCAAAATTTAATTTACAAGAAGTCTTAAACTTCAAACATGCAGAAGGTAATGGCGAACTTTCTTAGACAACACTTTTAGCGAGGAAATCCGCGATCATACTTTCTCGGCTAAAATCATTTCCCATAAGCGAATTTTTAACTTGGGCGATGAGAGCTAAGATGCCCATATATTTCAGTTAAATGAAGTAAAGATAGCAACATCGTAACTTAAGCTTAACAACACTGCAGGATCGGACGTCCGTATAAGATCTGTCTGCCGTATAGTGCGGGCACCTGGAACCATTTGTATACGATCTGATTGGCCAATATCATTGCGGTTTTAAGCCGAGTTATTCTACAATTGATCACATATTTACGCCACGGCAGATCCCAGAGAAAACCCAAGAAGTTCAGGCAAACATTCACCACTTCCTTATCGGGACTCTATTGATCACCCTTTGGCACTTGTCCATAAAAGCTAGTGAATGCTAGTTGTGCATTTTTTGACAGTTACTTACCGAAGTTTCAGTCATTTTAGACGCGCAGTTTTTAGTTGACAGTCGTTTGAGTGAGTCGATGTGAGTGTTTTTTTGTGAAAATGGAAAAAATTTAGTATCGAGCTGTTATTAAATTCTTGTTTTTGAAAGGCAATACGCCTACGCAAATCAAAAGTGAGTTGGACTCTGTATATGGGGACTCTGCACCATCATTTACCAGAGTGAAATTTTGGGCAACTGAATTTAACGTGGCCGTAAGAGCTTGGGAGTTGATGAACGTTCGGGACGTCCAAAAACTGTAACCACTGACGATAACATTGATAAAGTTCACCAAATGGTGTTAGACGACCGCCGAATTAAAGTGAGAGAGATAGTAGCGGTTATGAAAATGTCCAAGAACGTGTTTGTTACATATTAAAACAAGATTTAGGCATGAGAAAGCTCTTCGCACGTTGGGTGCAGCTTACGTTAGACCAAAAGCGTGTTCGAATGAACATTTTTAACGCTCTGTTGGCGCAGTTTAGGAGCAATAAATCCGAGTTTTGGCGCCGACTAATTACTGTAGATGAAACTTGAATACACCAAAACAGTGGACTGCAAAGGGCGAGCCGGCTCCAAAAACAGCAAAAACTGTTTTTTCGGCTGGGAAAGTGATGGCGACTGTTTTTTGGGATAGTAAAGGAGTTATCTTAATCGATTATTAAAAGGAAAAACCATTACAGGAGCATACTACCCATCATTATTTGAAAAGCTGAAGGCACTAATTGCGGAAAAACGACCACATTTGCAGAGAAAGAAAATCCTGTATAACCAAGACAACGCGCCGTCTCTCACCTCAGCGGTTGCCATGGCGAAAATCCATGAATTACGGTTTGAACTGCTTGACCATCCACCTTATTCACCAGATTTAGCCCCAAGCGACTTCTTTTTGTTCCCTCATCTAAAAATTGCGCTCGGGGGACAGAGGAGGCAATCACCTTCGTGAACAATTATTTTGCAGAGAAAAACGCCAAGTACGATTTGCACTCGAGAAAATTGTACGAAGTCAACACCAGAGCCATAATATTTCTAAAGTTTCTGCAATTACTTGCATGTCTTGATGACATTGACGCGTTTGTAAGTGTTGAAAGAGAAGCAGCAAACATGTTTCAGTTTAGCTATGGATGAAAGCAAGAGCAAATTGTGGTCCCACTTTTTTTTGGGACAAAATACTAATCCATTGTACGCTATATAAGTTTCTTTTAATTAAATCTTTCAGTCTTTCGAAGAAAGATGAATAGGGGCTTCAGTGATGATGAAATATCTACATCACCAAAACCTACCACGTCAACGCCGGATACCTGCAGCCTGATACGTTCGTGAGCCAGACATTCACAGAAGTGAATGTCGTCATCATTTTCATTTATCGCTTATGCCTAGCACATTTAAGTGGTTAACAAAAGTGTAGTGCCCCGGAACGACGCCAGTTAGCAACCTGCAACTGACCTCCTAGAACCGTCGGGAAGCATTCATTTGGTCTGCCTGCAACCTGGGGAGTCATATAACTCCAAACTGTTAATAAAAGTCTTAGTGCAGGCATACGCAATGTAGGTTCGGGTACTGAAAAACTCTCCTCTGAACTTTGCCTGGCAAGTTCATCGGCGTTTTAATTTCCCGTGACCGCGACTCAGTGAATTTAACCTTCCGACTGCGTTAAGTGATGTTTTACATTCTTGAACTAACTTTGAAGCCGTAGGAGAGTTCAACAAGGCTTGGCTGTCGCCATAAGTGCAAGTGCTTCACTTCTTTCACCGAAATCACGTATTTTCGTGAGAGCTTAATCCATCAGACAACCAACGCATAAAATATAATTGGACTTATCACAGCCATGTAGATCCAACGGACTATTCTCTGTGACACAGATTTCGACATAACATGTTTGGTCTATAGAAGTTTGTTATTCATACTTGGCTTCCTTGGAGAATTGGATGGTGATACCTTTAAGAACTAGATGATTCAGACTAGACAGGACCTTCCTTCTCGTAAAGAGAAAAACCTCTGTTTTGAGAGGATTGACTGAAAGCAAATTGCTAGGGCAGCAATCGTCGATCACGTCTATGATTGACGATGAGCTCGTTGAGCAGTGAGTAGATCAACATGCACCATAGCAGTGGTATCCTGTTTTCTCCCGCCATCACATATTGACCACAGCCAGCATCCGCAGTCAATGTCCTATTAACCAGCATTGCTTTTATCCACAAAACTAGTAATTCGTCTACTCTGTGTTGTTTGGCCGAGTAGCACATGCCGTCAAAAGTTGCGTTGTCGAAAGTGCTCTCAATGAGAATGCCCAAGGCGTATTCCTTCTTGTCGAGTACTAGATTCTGAAGCGTACTCTCGCAGGATCTTTGAATGTATTTGCAAAGCGGTTTTGCGCACATTGAGGTCATCTGAAGCTACTTTCCGAGTGTGTAGTTCTCCTTTAAGATTTTTGATACAAAGGCTACTCTCACTATTTTTCCTGATTTCGGTATATGATATATGCCAGTACGCGGCTAGCAGCTGATCTATATCTTTTTGTAACATAACTGGGTATACGCGTATATCATCGGTGCCAGGTGACTTGAAGCCACCAAAGGAAGTAACAGCATGTTTAATGGCCTCATCCGTCACCACAGCCGATGAGATATACAAGCTACGGCGTGTTGTGTCATTCAGCTCACTAGCAGCTCTTTTTATTGAGAACTGGTTCCAATTAGGTTATCTGAGAAGTGAGTCTCATGCATGAGACTCAGAGTCCCTGCTTTCTGCTCAGAATAGATACCATCAGATTTTCTGGGTAGTTCCAGCCTAGTTGATCTTTCCCTTTTGAGGACTGGAGGACAAAAATCTCTGTATTCGGACTCTCCGAAATCCGTATAAGCCTCTTATATCTTCTTCGATCTGTAAAGATTTCAGTCTTCCTCTAAATTAGTCTTAAGTGACCTATTTAGAGGTTGTCTGGTGTCTTTACGAAGACGCTACAGATCTGCGTTCCAGCAAGGCCCGGTCGATTTGCAGGATTGCTTACTAGGATATGTACTCGTAGACCGACCTGAAAAGTCTTCGATTTTTAGTCGGATGGACAGCGCACTAGAGCAGCGACTCGCATTTCTTGGCACTAACACGGGGACAAGAGGACCTCAAGTATCTCTTGGAGTCCGCTGCTTTGGTGCACTTGAACAAAAACCGCGCTCATTGAAGGGATCTATTTGCTGATGATCAGGTCCATCCCCTGTTGTATTGCCATTTAAGTTTTTGCTGCCCCAGCAGTTTAATTATCTTGAGAGCAATTGCCAGTGTTGATAAATAAACGGCAAAATTCCAATGTGAATCTGTATATCTGTATACACTGACGCACTGAGAGCACACAGCGCGTGTGTACTCGTACATACTGTGTATTTTGTATTTTCGATTTTTGGCTAAGTTCAGCTCCTTCTGGATTTGCAGATATTTTACTTTGAACAAAAAAAGAAACAGACCTTATAATCATTGTAATTCAGCTAGGGATAATTGCAGGAAAATGGGAGGTAGGCGGTTTTTCCCAGTTACATCATATGATACTGTATTCGCACCGACATACATCCCGATACACTATTAATTCGCTGAAAGGCTTTCTGTTTTGAATTTTATTATAACCAGTGTAGAGTTCTTCGTGTATAAAGAAGCCGATTATTGAATCGAAAACGGACCTTCATGATAAAGCTCAGCTATTTCTCAATTTAAAGTACAGTTGATAAATAAATTTGCTGAGATGTGGGAGTATAATTGTAAATACTTATCTTTGATATAATGTGGATAACATTAGCATTTTCAGTGTCTTTCCTATCAAAAAAAATAATTTTTCTGAAATAAATGTTCCATCTTTGATGGTTTTTCATTAAGTATGCATGTCCGAAGGCTTTCTTTAAATGTTAGTTTACTTTTAGTTTTAAATGCATTTTTATTTTCTTAATCACTATGCTAACTTACTGGCCCCACACAGGTGCTCTAAGCTACTCTAAATTCTTATAACTATGTCTTTCGACTTTATTTACATTTTACTAAGAACAATTTATTTTGAATACTTAAGGCTAAGAAAAAATATATGTTAGCAAAAACTTAGCATATGGACATAATTTTTTATTTTTTATAAAAACTTAATATGTAACTTAAAATAAATTTTAGCCTACCTACCCTAGATACACAATACACACATACACACACATAGACATTATACACAATTCTATACATATATTCCTTAAATGCTCACCTAAACCTATGAAAGATGGAAATCGCTATTCACAGAGAAAACAGATTGGTCAGCTCTGCCTCCTAGTGAGGCTGATACGTAATAGACGGAAACGACGACGAAGCATCTTCACCACCAGAAATGCTGGTGCTGCCGAACGGCATCCCTCTTATCGAGATTCCCCACCGCCCTACTGAACCTGAGACGATCCACACTGCTATGTGCGACGTCTCTGTTGTAGTTGAGACACCTGTCCCCAGCTGTCCGAGCGACATGGAAGATTAACGGCACAGCTGATCTATCCTGGATCAACCCTATCTGATCTAGGTAGAGGAATGCTTCCGGTGGAACGAAGCCGTCAGAGCGCACACTCTCGTGGTAAAGGTAATTGGGATAGTAAGCCCCTGATATCAGGTTATTCGTCGAGGTTATTGCTCTTCCATTGTGCCTTCGAGTCAGCTTAATTACGAAGTTGTCCACTCGTATTAGGTTCGCCCTATTGTAAAGGACCTCATTAGGATAAAATTTCTTGTACTCCGACTCTGGTGTTCTGTACATGAGAAGACAAACCCTAAGACAAGCCCTCTCAAACACCCGAATCTTTTCCATTAAGCATGCTCGTACATTGAACCACACAGGACAACCAAATACCAGCATGGGCCTGATAAGGGCCATGTAGCAGATTACCTTTACCCTCGCATCGAGTTGGCTGCTATAAAACAGTCTCTTTGTAA
This sequence comes from Volucella bombylans, assembly GCA_949129095.1. Classification (NCBI taxonomy): domain Eukaryota; kingdom Metazoa; phylum Arthropoda; class Insecta; order Diptera; family Syrphidae; genus Volucella; species Volucella bombylans. The sequence goes on along the minus strand of OX422142.1, from coordinate 118,842,064 downwards.
GGGCAAAAGCGCCTTTAGCTCTGGCCAGAGCAGCATCTACATTTTTGCCAAACTGACAGAAACTGACCTAGCCAGATCCCAAGGTATCTGATTACATTTCGACAGCCAAGAGGCTGTCCGCGCTGTTCAATGATTGAGAACTTTCGCCAATTTTTTCTGGTATCCCTAGAGGCTCCCGACAACGGCGTCCTAAAGAGAATGGTTTCCGGCTTTTGAAAGTTGATTTTCAACTTCCAGTCATCGCAAAATCGTCTTATGTTATCGAAGTCACGCTGCAAGAGAGTATTAATGACCTCGATTTTTGGACCTGTTCTGTACGCTATCAACCCGTCTGCGTACGCAATAGTATGGGGAGTGAGCATATCAAGTCGCTTGTATAGATGTTGAATAGGATCGGCGAATTGACCGCGTCTTGCTGAAGACCATTTTTAATTTGAAATATTCCAACAGAAGTCACATAACCATTTTTCACGATGAACTGTCTGTTAGTTAGCATATTATAAAGAATGTACAAGAGTGGTTTACTGATCCCCAGCCTAGTCAGCTTATAGAAAAGACCCTCTAACCATACGGTGTCGAAGGCCTTCTCCAAGTCAACAAGGTAGGCACCAGTACTTTGTTTTTTGCCTTTATTCCATTGGATATCGGACAAAAGTTTAGACGCGGCATGTGAGATATCATGTCCCGCCTTAAAACCGAATTGATTATCCGGAACTATATGTTTGTCCTCCACCCAACTAGACAGAGCTCTATTAATTACCTTTTCAAAAACCTTACTGATATTCGGAACGAGACTTATCGACCGGAGATTCGCCGGATTGGCCAATGCGCTGGATAATGTGCATTATTCATTGCATTATTAAACAGGGTGGTGTAGATGTCCACCGCTTCTAGAGGAAGATGTCGAAGCACGATATTCGGAATACCATCGGTCCCCACTAATTTCTTAACTCTGATTGTGTCGAAGATCTCATGTCCTTTCTTCGAAATGAACGGGGATAGGTCACCCTCTCTGGAAATGACATTATTTGCCATATTTTCGTCGCTAAACCGGCTGAAACCAGAGCCGTTGTATCGCCAATTCTCTATTTCATTTCGAATGCAGAAGTCGTGCACCAAGACGCTATTGTCCAGGTCATAATTAGGGCCAATGGTATCAGCGGCCTTGTATACTTCCTGGAAAGTCGCCCCTATGGCCTCAACCTTCTCCTGTGGATCCCCGGTCACAAAAAAGTCGTCATCATCAGCGGCCTCATTTGGATTAATACCTGTTATTGTCAGTAACCTTTCGTTGTCTGTTGTCCGGGCTATTTTAAGACACTGAAGGTCGTTTTGATTTTTTCTCCGAAATAGTTTATTTATTTGCGGAAACACATTCGAGTTGCTGGTGTTGGTGTTTACAGCCCAAACCTTGTTGTTCCAATACAAACTTACAGAAATTCTGTAATTCTCTTTTATTAGCGTTTGAATATTTTTAATCGACGACTTCAGTGTCCTAATCTCCGGGTCTTGTCGGCCAGTTAACTGTCTGTACAAGTTTTTAAGTCTTGTCAGAAGTCTACTTTTCTGTCGGTGCAATGCGTCAGTAGTAGGATTGCGCAACAGGTCTTCGTTAGTTGTACGTCGATACCGCAGAATTGTAGTGTCCATAGTTTGTTTAATTGTCTCGTCCATTTGTTTTAGGTAATTGTCGATCTCCTCTTTTGATAAATTCCTACTGGACGGTGGGTGGAGCGTGTTCGAGGAGAGCCCTCTTTTCAAGATTGCGGAGAAGCGTGTCCATCGAGTTTTACTGTAGTTGTAAGAATATCTTTGGACAAACTCCTCCAATTCCGCAATTTCGTTGGGAACTGTAATTTCGGTGCTAAAACCGCAATGGTCGCTGTCATACACGAAAGTGCGCAGACAGTTTAATGTTTGTAAATTCGTACCTGTCAGTCGTATGCGTTCATCGTACAGCAGTAGATCCAAAAATAAAACCTGCCTCTGAGAAACGACGGGTTATCCGTCGCTTTAAGACCGAGTCTGTACATGACATCGTGCTGACCCCAATAATCGAGTAGTAGCTTCCCTCTAGTATTTGGCAAATTTTTTCCCCAATCTCTGTGTCTAGCGTTGAAATCCCCGCCGATTATAAAATAATTCTACCCCGCTTCCAGCCTCAGAAGTCGAAAAAGTATGTCGAGCTCAGTAATGAATAGAGTGGATTGTAAAGCCTCAGGTACATAAACAGAGGCCAAGTACAGCCGTTTTCCACTGCGGAGCGGTATGTGAATGACGACTGCCTCCAACACCCGGAACCTGCGCAACACTCCCTTGTACACTCTGTGAAATTTTATACCTTCTTTAATGAAGATCGCGACACCGCCTCCACGTTTGGATCTGGGCCGGTTTCTTCTTCAAACAATATGATTATTGTACTCCAGTTTATGCTTATCGGTTAGTTTGGTTTCGCTAGCGAAAAGCACATCAGGAGTTTGGTCTTGTCGCAATTTAAACATCGCGGCTCATCGTTCGATCCTAATCAGTGAATTAACATTCACCGCAAGGACCTTCAAAGTTTGCTCCACCATGTGCGTACCCATTACGACATGTGTTGCGTTAGGCCAGGCAGCAGCGAGTAGATCTGGTCCACCCGCTTGGCCTGATCTTGCACCTGCTTTTGCAGCTGAGCCATCTGCCCTTGGATTGCGAGCAAGATGGCCAGCTCCGGCTTTGGCGCCGGAGAAGCAACAGTCGCTTGCTGTACCGTAGCCCCCCTGCCTGACGCCATTTGGGCGTACGAAATTTGGGACGTGACGGCTGGTGTTTGAAACCTAACAGGTGAACGTTTGACCTCCACCTTCTGCTGCCGAGCCAGTTTTGCTTTCTTAATGTCAGCGAACTTAGGACAAGCCCGATAGTTGGCGGTGTGTCCCACATTTCCACATAACACGCACGAGAGCTGCGACCTATCGGATGCTCCGTCAACCAGAGCACACTCCTCGGAACTGTGGTTCTTAGCGCACTTTACGCATCGAGGCTGCATTTGGCAATTCGACGCGGCGTGCCCGAACCTCTGAAGCGAACGCATTGTATAACGCCGTCGCTCATTTTTAATTTTTCCCAGTGAACCACCTGGTAGTCTAGGATATTGATTCTCCTTAGACTATCCAGACGACTTCCGGGACTGAGCTGCACAAGGAAGAACGGCAGACTCCGTTTCTCCCGCCTGGCTCTACCTGTGGTAAAAGGCTTTACCGCCACAAACTTGAGTCCTTCGCACTTCTTCTCTTTGAGCAACGCCAGGATCTGATCAGGATCAGTAGATGATTCCAACCCCTTCAGCAGCATCGATTGCCGCTTTTCACACTTCGGTGTGAATGAGTAGTGCTCCGTTGTCATTTCCTTTAAGAGCTCTTTCACTTTCGCGTAGCCCTCCACTGTATTACAGTGGATGGCATGGCGATCGTTCCCCAATCTCATAATTTTAAAATTATTACCAATGACCAAGATATACAGGTCTTTGGTTGCATTTACCTCTAATTTGTAGGTATTGACAGGAGGCACCTTCTCCTTCTTCTTCTTCTGCTGCTGCTGTTGTGTATGTTGTTGTTGTTGTTTTTGCTGATGCCGTTGTTGTGGCTGCTCTTGTTGTTGTTGCTGGTGTTTTTCACGCATTTGTTGGTGTTATTGTTGGCCTGCTTATAACTTATAACTTATAACGACATAGGTCGAAGATATATCATTCAGCTAGCTCCTAAAAAAATTCTGCTTTAATCCACAAATAATTGATATAAACCTCAAGAATACTGTTCGAACTTTAACGTGGCCATATTTATAGAAAAGATAGATAACAAGCAGCATGCCGTTATCTAGTCATATCTGAAAATAAAACATAATCCAGTTAATATTTAAGTTTTAGATGTATCGCAATGAGAGTGGCAACTGGAGAGGAAAAGTCTCATGATACCGACCTTTACCAGTATTCTTAACCAAATAACTCTGGGATACATGACGGATCTTGCAGCAATACAGAGATGGCTTACTTTGCTTTTGTCAGGTTAAGTTATTCTGCTGAGAACTGTTGAGCTAATGTGAAATACTCGTACCCTTTAGCGGATTTGTTCTTTATTCACATCAAAATGATGGTTCAGAATTTGTTACAGATCCCAAATATTTTTGTTAGGGGTTCATGATCTTGCCAAGATCATTAAACGTTTTCAAAAACTTTCAAACTTTGTCTTGAGGATAGTATCTCTCATGTTTTGTTATTTAAATAAAATAAATAAAGCAATAACAATGTGAGATGTAAAATTAATTCTGGCTTTATTTTGAAGCTACGTTCATGCAATTACATTTTTCAAATTGGCGCCTCGTCTTCGACGGCAGTGCTTCAAACGGTCGTTCCAATTTTTAATGACTCGGTCCAATATGTGCGGCAATAGCGTGTCGAATGTTGTCCTCGAGTTCGTCCATAGTGGTTGGCTTGTTCCCGTAGACTAAGGACTTGACGTAGGCCCAGAGAAAATAATCGAGTGGTGTCAAATTGCATGATCGCGGCGGCCAATTGATGAACGCTCGCCGTGAATTTCTCAAATTTCTCCTTCACAACTTCGAGCGTCGCTTGTATGGCTTGTAGCGCCGTCTTGTTGGTACCACAGGTCGGATACATCGATGTTGTCGAGCTTCGACCGCAGAAAGTTGGTTAATTTCGCTCTATACCTGAGACCATTGACGGTGCCTCCTTCCTTATTTCTAAAGAAATAAGGTCCGTTGATGCCGCCATGCCATAAACCGCACCAAACAGTCAATCTTTGTGGATGTATTGATGCTTGGTCGAACACTTGTGGGTTGTATTCCCTCCAATAATGGCAATTTTGCTTGTTGACATAGCTACTGAGCCAAAAATGGGCTTCGCCCGAGGAGATGATTTTTTTGCCAAAATCCGGATTTACGTCATTCTTGCGTCAGCACAATCTTATACGGATGTATACCCAAATCTAACCGCAAAATAAGGCGCGTAGACTCTCTGGTCATGCCCAATTCAGCTGATCGGCGCCGAATCGACATTTCCGGGTCTTCTTCGATACTGGCCGCTATGGTGGCTATGTTTTCTTCATTTTGCACCAATCTCTGTCTGGTTGGGGGCTTAAGACCCAAAAGAGTGTACTCACTCTCAAACTTTTCCCCAGTGTGACGAATTGCCTGTACACTGAAGCCATGATGAGAACCGAACTCACGACGAAATACATGTTGCGTATTTGCACCTGAGCCGGAATAATATTTTTTAATAATTTCCTCACATTCAGCAAGAGTAACACGATGCATGATGAAATGACAAACCTTACTGAATATTTAGACAGCTAGATATCATTGGTAACTTTGATAGCTGCAGAAACATAACAATTGGAGAAACTATCAATACTATTTGGTCATCTTATACAAGAGAAATCAATTCACTTAGACTTATTGGCTCATTCTGATGCCATGTGGATCTGTGATCGTCCTACCCTTGGAATCATTTTGAGCTTCTGATGAAGCGTAGGAGACTGCTAACGTCTATATTGTTTATATCGCTTTAGTCATTGTATGTAGAACAAAGCTCCTAAGTGGAGTTTTCTTCTTTGGGAGAGATTTGGGGATGTACAGAATATGTGGAGAATTGTTTCCTCCTCCTCTTCGTCCATGCAACTTCTGCAGAAATCATTTGTAAAGACGTCAAGCCTTCTTGCATGCTTGCTTATAAGACAGTGTCCGGTGCTGACACGCGCTGGGGTGTTTCCTATTTTGAAAGATCAAATTTTTAGAATTATTCAGATCCATGTTTGGACAGATTTGTGTGGTTGCTAGACATGTTGATCCAAAAGTACATCTAAGGTTATTAGCATCCAGCTAATAAAATGCTAAAGTTTGCATGCTACCTTTTACCAATAGGATAGGTAGAGTACCAGTTTCTTCAGTCAGAATAGCGATTCTGTAATCGCCAAAATTTGCGCCTGCAACACACTACAGTAATTTGGAAGACGGAAGGAGAGGCTTAGATTAAACTTATCTGAGAAACTACCGCCACCAACCCCGCTATCAGTCTTGGATCCATCTGTATACAAAAGGATTTATTGTCATCCATGGAAGCATCCTGCTCCCAGATCTCTTATATGAAAGTTAAACCAATATTTGAGCATAGTATAACTGATTTTCTCTGAAAGAATTCGTAGAGTACTCGTATTGAGAATATTAGCGTAATCAAACAGTTTATTTGTCCACTGTATAATCGCTTTAAAGCGAATAGCTGCGTTATCATCCAGTTTCCTGCTGAAAATATCGAGGGGTGTCAAGTAAAATAGAATATCCAGTGCCGCGGAGAGAGTAGTACGTAATACTCGGCCTAGGCATAGACATACTGTCCTTAGAACTTTGCTTAGTTTGCTGCAGTTTACTGCATTGTCTAAGGCCGTCCACCAGACAACCACCCTGTAGGTGAGCGTCACTCTTATAACCAAGACGAGGTTGAAGGCCTAATTTATTCGCAATATCGTTTCTACAAGAGAATAGAGCTACTGATTTTTTGATTCGTTCTTGAATGTTAGGTTTCCAGTTTAATTTCCTTTCAAACATGAGACCCAGATATTTTGAGCTGCAGACTGATCAACGCCCCAAGTGAGTCGTCTACCTGCAGAGTTGACAGCGTAGTCGTGATTGAGGATGTGTTGACGTTGTTAAAGGCACCCTCTATGTCCAGGAAAGTGACCATTGTGTACTCTCTATACTGTAGGGATCGATCGATATGTCTAGTGTCAAAGCCGTTTCAACCGAATTTCCTTTACTATAGGCATCTTGAGCCGTTGACAAAAGTCATGGATCAATTTTAGCTCGTATATGGATATCAATCAGTCGTTCTAAAGTTTTCAGAAGGAAAGATGATAGACTTATAGGTCTGAGGTCCTTTGTGATAACATGGGATCATTTTGCGGCTTTGGAAATGAAAACTACAGTTGCTTCTCTCCATGACAGTGTTTTACACGGCTCCTCATGATATTCTCTAGCGTAGACTGTATGATATCTGAGGACCTTTTTAGCTCGGCATGCATTATACCATCCGGACCAGCAGAGTTGTATGGTTTGAAGCCATGTGGGGCCCAAAGTAGTTTGTCTCTTGTAATCAGACCATGAATTTTGGTCACGGTTGAAGTAGTCCTGTTTATTTTGCTACTGGCCGCGAATAGGAAGCTACCTGGAAAGTCAAGAGTTGGGTTTTCGGGATTAGTAAAAATATTTGCTCTTAGTATCCGCTATCGCCTTTATCCAAATAATAAGAGTTGCTTTAGTGTAGTGCTATTGCCTTGGAGAAGAAGATGAGCCATACCGGATTCGTTAATGTCCTGCTTCAAAAAACAATCTTGCGTGACATTAAAAAGCAACGGACTTACATTTTAAACTTTATCTGTAAACCCTGAATCGCGTCATATGTACGTAGGTCGACCCGCCTGCCACGACCCGTACTGAGTGCCATGGAGGTTAATAGTATTACGTATTACGACTGTCTAGAACCGTACTAGGTTCACCGATCGGCAGCTGATCTAATTTCTCGTGTCATCTTTGCCTTTATATGGTATAGTGGAACAAGAGAGCTCTCTCCGTATGTGAACCTTTCTGACTACAGGTTTTTCTTCTTCTAAGTGCGCAACGGCCGAAGGGATGATAATACACCGAAATCCTTGTCTAGTAACACATTAAAATAATTTTTCCGTTATTAGAAATCTTTACTCATGTCCAATATATTTCGGAAATTGAATCTCTTGCCCATCCTTGGACGTGGCACTTCTTTTATTGCTTGGCGGCTGTTGTTGTCCACCTTTCTTTTGGCCCACTTCATGAATGGAGGTGAAATCCGTTTGGTAGTAGTCGAGGGCGTCCATTAGTTGCACAGCTGTACGTGGTGTGCTCAAGGTTTAAACATTCCATGCGCAGATCCGATCGTTGTTGTCCTTTTTTAGTTTTATAGATCCGTCTCTAGTCGTGGGTTTTGATTGCTTTGGAATAGTCGGCTTTTGCATGGGCCCGTGGCCCAGATATTCCGGAGTCAGTAACCCACTCTGAGGGTATAAGAGCTGCCACCATATGTTTTTCAGCACCATAACTAGTCTTGAAAAACCTTTCGGACCTCAGCTCCAAATACACTCATGTAGCCTAAGGTTTCAGCCATACTCACTGCTATAGCCACCGTTGATTCAATGATGTGAATTCTTCTGCCGATGTCCTCTTTCTGAGGTTTTGTCATTTCTGTCACTGAATTAAAGAGTTTTCTTTTCTCTTGCATATAACTCGCGCTTGTTGATACCGATCAGTGATTACCCCCATCGTACACACCCAGCCATTCGAATTAAGCAGCTGGCTTGAAACCGCTATTTTACACTTAGGCTAACCTTAAACATTTTTAAGACAAAAAGTACACCCCCAGTTAATTTATCTTCATCACCACTACCTTCAGAGTTTGCGTCTTTGATTGATACACTTAAGTAAGTATGTGCAGCCGATAGCCGACACTCAGTTAGATTCTCATTGCAATACGAGTAGTTTGCTTCTGAATTTCGTTTAAGACTGCCCAACTATCGGTCGCGTCGGCAGCGGCTTGTCGATAAAACAGTTAATAGAGAAAAAAGCCAACAAAAAAATAAAAAAATAAATGCTGCAAGCCAACGAAACGATTAAGCTAAAGAAGTTGTGTCACAAACGAGTACCACTGTTTGAATGAATGTATATTCTTATACAGCCTTTAGAAAAAGCAACCATTTCTGTCAAAAATTCCATTAGAAAACCGACATGAATGGCACAAGTAAAACGATTAACTGTCAATTACCATTTATGATTCCTATTTCTGCTACAACTCCAACTTTGTCACTGGAAAAGACTAAAAGGCTATTCGGGAACATAATGTAGCTGAGCTTTTCCCGGCTACAGGGTAATCCTTAATCGCTACCACAAATAGGTGACATCCAACACAACTGTCATGCAAATTGATAATAAAGTCATTTCGACAATTGCAAATCTACAACCTTCAACCGTCTACTGTCACTTGCAACCGCATTACAGTTTCCGCACTACAACCCCACTAAAAACCGCCGGCAACCTCTTTTTCGGTTTATAGCCGAATTGAAGGAATTAGCGCGATAGCATTTCATGCAGCATGCGAAAAATGATTGCATTCGTCGGTTGTAGCTAAAGTTGGGTCGGTTGCATTGCTGATGTATCCGCCGTTGGATTTTCCCAATTTTAGTTTTGTTTTGCACAACTTCAAGGGCTCGGGCTATTAAACGAAATTTTAAACGGGACAACATTGCATACGAGTCAAATTTGGGGGTAGGTTTCGAGAGAGAGCAGAATGCAAAAGTTCAAAACCGAAAATCGCTTGCATCGGAATCGTCGTCGTCGTCATTCTAGTCATCGTCCTCACCGTCCTCATCAGCCTCATCGTCATTTTCCGCTCATCGCCCTCCCTCTACCGTCAATTGAGCTATGGCGTGTGGCACACAGCTGGTATCCGTAATAAAGTTTTGCTCCCATACCGTTATCATTATACGGCCAAATTATGCTCATTATCCGTGTAGTAGAGTGCAGCAGATACATAGATACGACAGTGGTTGCAGTTAGCTGCAATGAAGGCGTTACACTATTCCGCACCCAAACTCATTCAACGTTCGACCAAAATAAAAGGTTCGGATTTGCAATAGCAACAAAATGAAAAAAAAAATAAAATAAAAAAGTCAAATACACTCACTGCAAGGACTCTAGAGTCGGCCTGGGCTGTTCCTGTTACTTGCTTCCGCGCTCCTGTCTACCGTTTTCTATAATTTATTTGAAAATGATAATAATTACGATGCGATGATATTTGCAACGCGCCACCCTGTGCAGAGTATGCCGTTAGCCACGCCACCTACTCTCTCCACTCCTATATGTCTGTTGCAGTGAAAGATGATGGTGGTAGAGACGATGTTCAACCCCTCGAGACCGCAGTATGCAAATCCGAGAAAGAAACTTTGAAACAATGGTTCGTTGCATTTTGGCGGCCGCACATAAAATCCTTACTCTCGCATTTGCATTTTTAACTGCTTTACTGCCGCTTCTACTATTTCCATTGACTACGACTACGACGACGACTATGACCACGACCTAACTCTTGCTTCTAGTGCTACTGCTACTCTGGTCCTGCTCTCCACTTGGTTCTACCGGTTCTCAATGTTTCGTTTGTTTTTTCTTACTTTCAAATTGTTTTCGCGTCGTTTTTTTTTTTGGTGCGCTCCCAGTTGTGGCCTTTGCTGGATTCGTTGCAGTGGCCAAGCCACCACCACCGTTCCTCATCAGTATCGAGCCCACAACCACCCCTGAAGTGTTTCTTAGATTACCCTCGCAGACTGTTTTGTTGATGTTAGTAGATGATCAACCAAACGTCCTTTACCACTTGTGCCACCAGCACCAACACCGGCTACCGCCAACGCTGGCCGCGGCGCATTTTAAGCACTTAGCCTGCGGAGCCTTGGCAAATGATGATGCACTCTATTCGGCCTGGTGGCAGTTGCCTTTGTAATGGCTGAATCCCACCCTACTCTACTCCGGGAACTCCCGAAGCTCCCTAAAGGTTTTGTTCTATTTTTTTCTCGTTTTTCGTTTTTTGGTGGTCATTTGTGTTGCTGCTGCAACTTTGTGTGTATGGGGAATGTAATAAGTCCGGTGTAACTATGTTGGGTCAGTGAAAAGTAAATCGTGGACAGGGCTAAAGAGAAGACTGGCTTTATTCCACAAAAATTATTGCGACAACTTGTTACGGTTGGCAAGATGCATTGTACTATGGATTGTTGCTGCAATGTTTTATGTGCTAACTGAATTATTTCTTAGGGCCCTTCTCATACTGGCAGAGGCAGAGCTTAGTGGAAGGAGGAAAATAGACATGACAGTGGTCACAATTTAAGTTAAGGCCAAAACAAAACAGGAGAGATAGAACATTTTAATGGCAAAAGTGGGAAGTGTTCCTGGTCAAAAGGAATTCCCAACTAACCGAAGCAGCACCAAGGCACACTGGTGAAATGACATTTTTCTCCTTGTGATACTCTGTTGCAGAGTTCAGTGGAACATTAGGAAGGAGAGGGGAAAGAAATGCTCAAACATTTAAATAACAATGTTCGGACTTTGTGTAAGGCTGTAGGTTTATGGCTGGGCAGTACAGATAAAATAAAAGACCTACAAAGCCAGTTGTGGTGCAGTATTGCAGGAACCAAAACATCATGTCATTTATAATTGGGATCCGATGCAGAGCCAATGGAAATTTATTTCAGAAACGCTGCGCCAAAAATGAACTGTTTCGGTGGATGTTTGGGGTGGCAAAAGAAGTTCAATTGGCATCTTGTTTTCCTTGAGAGAATTTTTATTACTTTCTACATGAGATGGTGATGAAGAAGGAATTTCAGTTGAATGGACATTTGTAGGTTTTGTAATGGCTTCAGTGAAACTCAATGGATTTATTTCGGTCATATGCCGAACTATATGCCGGCTTCTTATTATCAGATTTTCCGAGCAATTGTGCCTTGGTTTTGATGTTACCGTCAGGACTTACTCCATAATCAAAGAGAAAAGAATCGTTAGTGGAGCGGAGTGGAAATCATATTCTTGACAACAGCGCCATTCCATAGATCTTAATTGTGTTCAATGCAGCTTTGTAAGAGACAGACCTAATAATACTGGAATTATTACTGAAGAATGAATAATTGTCCTTAAAACTGGCAATATCTCCATAAAACCTTCTGAGGTCCATCTTACATTACTCGGAAGTTGAGTCCGAGGGGGATAGCCACAACTAATAAGCCTACTAAGCCTCTTTATTCAGATAGATCACAAGATCGCTGCCTCCGGTTTCCACATCGGCTTGGTTGATGTCCCGTTCCACTTCCCCACGATGCCTGAATCTTGTTCTTCTTCTTCTACTTCTTTCTCTGTGCCTTTACTAATGTGAATCAACTATGTTGTCGAGATAAAGCTTAAGGCGCCTATGCAGTACATCAGATAAGATCTACAATAGTAGGCATAGTCAAGACGGCTTATACCTTTATAGTGCAGTTCAAACCGTTTTCTTTCTTGTGGATCAAGTAAACAAAAAATATTTGGGTTCCATTCAACAGGGATCTGCGCGCTGATTAGTCGGGAAACTGTTGATTGTCCTATAACTAATTGGGCGAATAGCACAACAATAAAGTTTGTAGCGTAGTGCTTGCCTTATCTCCCCAGTGGCGGTCCTAATTAACTGCGTGAGTAAACCCCTATTTAGGCTAAAATGGCAAGGGCATACTCGGCCAGCAGCATAATACTGTCCTACGCCATTATAGGGCTCACAACCATACATGGAAGAAATTAGAAAGATGTGCCAAACCAACTAATCTCGCGTAGAAACGGATTCGCTGATGACTACACTTGCAAACTTTTAAAGGGCAACGACGTTCGTATCTGCACGTGGGATGTTGGTGCAGTTGAGCAATTCGTCGCGACCCTGATGTCGCGCAGATATCAACGCCATCGAGGAAGTGATATAGGATGGGCTTATCATCAGGAGGATAAAAAACTGTAATTCACATATACTATGGGTATAGCGAAAGGGAAAAGAAACAGCACTAATTCGGATGCGGATTTTCCATATGCGGCAGACTTTGGTAAGAAGTCTTGAGCTGCCGATGCCACCAAAAAATGCTTACACGAGCTCCTCGACAAGGCATATGAGCAATGTCCCAAGCATAGGTAAGCAGGACATTTTTGGTAGAACAGTTGGTAAGGATAGCCTACACTTTACCAGGTCCGACAACGGCCTTAGGCTTATTGACTTTGCAGCGCGACGAAATATCACTATAGCAAGCACAATTGGATATGGCGGTCTCCGGATCATGAAACCCTATATCAAGTTGATCATATAATTCCGAACGAAGTACGAGTAAGTCACGTCTCCAGTATTCTGGACATACGAAGCTTCAGGGCAGCCATCGTTAACTCGGATCACAATTTTGTTGCAGTCCGGGTACAAATGTAGTATTTCTGTGGCGCTAAGATAAAGCAAAACTATAGAGATTAAGAAGGAAACCTTGTAGTACAGCCACAGTAGTGCTGAGAATCTGGGAAGATTAATTCTGCAGACTGTTAAACGGTGATGACGAACACAGCCGCACTTTCAGATAGAATTAACCATTTCCATCCACACCACCAAGATGAAGTCAGGACAGCAATTTCCAAGCTTCAGTCCAACAAAGTTGCTAGACCTGATGGCCTAACTGCCTAGCTGTTTAAAGCAGCAGGTATTGTAGTAATTGGATACGAAGCATATGTATACGAACTCATCTCTAAAATCTGGGTCGACGAAGGTATACCAGACGAATGGAATCTGAAGAAAGAAGATCCGCTGAAATGTGCCAACTGCTGTCTGTTGTATTACGTGAACGCATAAGACCCTTCTTCAATAGTCTGATCGGCCCACATCACCTTGATTTTAGACTTAAAAGGGCCCACATACAATAGATCAAATTATCACATAAAGGCATTTTTTTAAGAAAACCGAGAGTTCCAGAAGGGGCGCTTCGTGAGAAAACTTCTTCGGGTAATTTTCGATCCAGTTTGAATCAATAGAGATGGCGTTTCAAAAGCATTGTACAGCCAGCGATGCTGATCTGTTAAGAAAAGATCGTATAGCCCGGCCTAGATGGTTATATAACATTGAATGCATGGAGATCAGCGCACTGGCCTGGAAAGGTTTCGACTCCAACCCAGAATAAGAGGACGACCTCATCTAATGTGGCGCATTCAAGTGGAAGGGGACATTAACCAACTTCGTTTTCATAACTGCAGGTAGGTGACAAAACACTGTGCTAGCCGGAGAAACATGTAAACTGAGAGCCTGGTCCCGAACTCTAGCTATAGCGTACTATATAAAGCCATGTGCAATTTTGGCTTCTCAGCAAAAAGTATTCTACCAGCCTAAGAAACAGTCTCATCGAGACCTTTGATATCAAAAAAGGGTTTAGAGAAGGCGAACAATTGCGGAGATCTTGCATGTCAACACCGAAGATGTGGCAAAGTCTGTTTAAGTGCGAAAGCAGACAAAGGGCTGCACAACATTGATGAATCAGACATAACGTTAGAATATCCATAACTTTGAAGTTGTTACGAATTCTGTCCTCTAGACTTGGTTATTAGCTCTATTTGTGATACCGCACCAGAAATCAGACAAAAATCTGAATTCGCTAAACGTTGCTTAAAAAAAAATAAATTAGGCAATGAGGGCTTTTCAAGAAACACCAACGAGACGCTTACCATTCCAGTCCTGCTCGATGGCACAAAAGTATTAACGTTAGCGAAAGCGGATGGTCGAATGCAAGTTTCTTTGAGTGATTATGGTTCCGGTTGCGTTACCACCTTTGGGCGAGTAAATATTAAGTTGAAATCTACAAACTGTAAAAATACATCGACGTGTTCGACATAGGCATCAGTCCCTTGGTATGGCTATGACATGTAGAACAAATGAATGTTAACCCTATGGTCTGACTTTTAAACTGTGATTATCTATAGAACGGAGACAATTGGGTAAGACCGATCATCGCCTTCATGGCACTGCCAACAAACACAATCCATACACTCCAATCCCATTTGAGAATCCTTGTTGACCCTGGTAATCAAAAAAACATCCAATGTCTGTCCATAAAGTAATCCTCGGTACTCAACAGCCATTGTAACCCGAGGTCGTTCCATAAACCACTTTAACGGCTTACATTCGAATTTCTACGTTTGATTTCGTATGCGTAACCCACCCCTTAACTGCTCATAGGCATTCAAATTAACATCCGAGACCTTATTCCTTTTTTCCAGTTCGCTACTGCCCCTTGTTAATTAAGGACTCTACCACGGCACTCCCAAAAGAAAAAAACAGAGGGTGGGGGGGATATTGCGGCCTCCTCGCCCGAATTGGTAAGCCGATGGAAATTGTTTTCTTAATGAGCCGAGTGAAATTGCCCTCAAGAACTGATGGCGGGATCGAGAGGAAGAGAGAAACCAGGTCAACTCATTAATGCAAAACATTTTCGATTTTTTTTTCTTTCTTGATCATCTTCCTCTTCATCTTCCATCCGCCGTTTCTACGTCGGTCGTAACAGTTAAAATATGCAAAAAACATCAAAACATCTTAGCGGCCATTACAAGAAAATCCTTTCGTCTGCTAGCACATGGAATGCCACAGAGATAGGACAGTTCCTGATGCGAATAGCAAGGGCATGGTTGGGAACAGCGAGAAAGGAAATGAACGTACTAAAACCAACCGGTTGGAAGTGTGGCTTTGTCTTTTCGTCATTATGTTAATTGTGCAATGTGCTGTCAATGAGATTCGCCTAATGTTGTCGCAGGACCACCCACAAGTGGACGAAATTAATTTCGCACCCCGCCAATACTATATTTGGAAATGCAAAGGTACAAAAGAAAACAAGTTCCACTAAACGGCTTCAAATACAAATATATAAAATCCCCATCATGCGAATGGGGATTCGCTAACTATAACAACTTTCACCGGGGACTGCCACAGGGGTGAGCGCCGAGTACCTCGTGTATGTGTGTAATTTTATTGATTAAACAACCCCCGAAACGACGAAACGTTGGTGGAAAACGGAGAAACGCCAAAACTCGCTCGCACTTAATTTGATTTTCTGGCATTCTTGCACCGCAGCTGTAATTTCTGGCAATTCCACTAGGAACCAACTTGTAGGTACAAGTCCCAGCAAAACTGGAGCGACTCCAGTTGACGTACTCGTAGTCCTGCGATGACTAGAATCTATGTGTACAAAACATCCATGGCTTCATCGGGCTCTTGTTCTTATGACTATGACAACACTGACAACGGCAACGGCAACGACAAGGTAAACGACAAATATGACGATAATGTCGATTGAAGGATATTTCATTCTTCAAAGTCGTTTTCGGCAGGTAGGGAGGGCAGAACTATTGTATATACCTCGAGACGTTCAAGCTCTACCTAGTGCCGCAGCGTAAAGCGTAAAGTGATTCCGCTAACGCCCCGGGAAATCCTCTAAAGTCATTAGGCTAAGAAAGTGCACAAACATTAAGTGCATTTGAGGGCATGCCGACTTAGACGAGTATGGCGGCTGTGATGGTTAAAATCGTTAAGACCGTTAAGATGGTTAAGACGACGACAACGGCAAGAACAACTTTGTCAACTACGAGTAGGTACACAGGACACAGACAAAGTTAAAAACGACAAGGAAGGGGTTTTCGGGTGCTGTAGTACACAAGGTTCACACTAGGGATTCGGCAATATTCGTACAACCCAAGACACAATCTACTCTGTCGCTGAAGTTGGTACCCCCAACTCATTCAGGACAATTTTTCTTTGCAGTTTCGAAAGTCGTTTTTATGTTGTTTTTTTTTAGAATCGAATGCGACCTTTGTGTGCCGTGAAAAATTACTCACAAGGATCTGGCTCCTGTTTGAAGTTACTCCACCACCAGGTGCCCGGGGTATAGCACTTAATTACATTTGCATGCATGTGATGGCAGCAGTTAGTGTGAATAGCATGAGAATCCACATAGGCTAGGTACGAATATCGGGGCATGCGACGGATGTGTTTGACTTGGCGAATGGTGAAATGATAATCAAGGAAACTATTCAGCGTTCCTGATGCGTTGTTGGCACTTGATTTTTCCCTCAGCGAAATTCTGGATGGGGAGGGACGTCAGTCGTCATCATCGTTTTCAGAATTGTCGTTCATCGTTTGCGCTGTAAGAGCACATTAAGCCGGGAAAGAGTGCGCCAATAAGTTTGTTGGATTTCGAAATGTGAAATTCCTTTTCGCGGAACAATCTCCATGGAGGTGAGGGTTCTATACGGAGTGTTTTCGGTGGCAGTGTAATCTGCCATATGGAGTCAAAAGCCTTTGAGTCCTATGACGACGATGAAATGGAACTTCGAAGCGTGTGTGCAATCCGTTTCAGAATAAAGTGACCAATAGAAGCGATGGCAAATTGTTTCTCAAAAACAGTTCTAAGGCTCCAACTTAGACGGTACCTTCAAAAACTGCTGGGAAATTGTTTTGTGCTGCACTGCGAACGTTAATGGCTTGGGTCTTAAATGTTGAGTGTATGTTTCCTACTAATTTAAGGGAAATCAAATTGAGTAATTATAATCATATTTCAGGCAGGGCATTACTGAAGCAACAAAGCACCGTCAACGCCAGTAATGACTATATTGAGATGTATGATGTTAAACACGATTCTAGTAAAGGCGACCTGTTGTAAAGTAATGACTTCTTAATTACAGGACAATTTCCGCAGGTCTTTTCGCTTGTAGCATTTTTGTTTCGAAGGCAGAAACTAATTGTAAGCGCTCACCACCTTTTAACAGTCTGCCGTTTTCTGAATGAGGGTTGCAAGTCTACTAAAATGTCAGGATACAATTTAAGCTCCATGACCTTGGCGCACCGTATTTATTTATAGGTAGCCTGCCAGGTACTGGAATACTTTGTCATACAAAGGATTTCATTATTATCACCGGCAGTGTAAACCACTTAATTAGTCGAAATACTTATGGAGCCTTTTTATGTCTTGCCACTGTTTCGCATGCTTGATGAAGGCAGTATTAGGACTGGCAAAATATCTGGCTCGCGCCAGAATTCTAACTTGGGCTACCACCAGTCAGTTGTTTACGGGTGTGACCAAATCTAGGAAAATTTGAATCGATTTTGTAGACTTTTTCCCTTTTTCGTCGAAAGACAAACTCACAACATCTGCCACTAAAATCGGAAAATCGGTATAAGATTAGATTCATTCTTACTTAAATGGTACTCTGGTCCGTGGCGAACATGGGCCTTAGCCAACATATCTCTCTACCGAGCCCTATTTTCTTCAACAAGGAGGAGGATGGAAAAATCGGCGTTGAGACTCCAGTGACTAGGGACAAGCAAAGAAATACAGGCGACATGAGAAGAAGAATGGCGAAATACCACCAAAAAGGAGCAGCTAGAGGCCAAAAAACCTAGACCTGATGCTATTGTCATCAAAGAGTCTAATACGCGAAGATACTATGCTAAGTAAAAGCAGACCCTAAACTGAAAACAGTGGAAAAGACGGTATCAAAAATTAGGAGAACACAAAAGGCAGACATTATATAACTTAAGGAGACTGATATCAATACCACAGGTTACACTGACAGTTTCACCAACAGACATTTTGTCCCTGCGAAAGACTCACGGAGGAACTGAAACAGCAACAATCAGCTTCCCCTCAGAAGACGCAGGGAAACTTTTAGAATCTGGAAAGGTAAAAATAAGCTGGGATAACTGTCGCATGCGGGAATGGACCCTGCTAAAAAAATGTTTCAAATTCTTAGAGTTTGGCCCCTAGCTTGGTAATGGGAAGACCGCTCCAAACTATATGGTGTATGTGGGACAGAAGGCCACATAACAAAGAACTGCAATAAGGAACCATCCTGTACGTTCTGCAAGAAAGACCATTCAGATGACGTGAAGCATGTAGCTGACAGTAACAAATGCCCAGTTTTTCGAAGATACTACAAATAAATCTAAATCTTAATCACTGTACAATAACCCAGGACATGCTAGCACAAACGGGCAGGGAGGAAAGGGCGGACGTTATCATGATGAGTGAACCCCATAAATGTTACGACGGGAACACTAACTGGATCTGCGATAAGGCAAAATAAGATTCGTGCTAACGAAAATAGATGGGATCCGTTTCTACAGCTGCTATGCCTTACCCAGATTGACGTCCAACGAATACCAATAAATGCTGGACAATCTAACAGCGGACGCTTTTCGGAGAGGCCAAGTGATTATAGGTAGCGACATTAATGCGTGGACCACAGAATGGGGAAACAGACTTACTAACACCAGATGACAGACCCTACTGGAAACATTCGCTTCCCTATCGACAAGTAGCGCCAACAAGGGTCGCGCAAATACGTACCGGAAGGCTGGACATAACCCTCTATCGTCGACATAACCCTTGTAAGCAGTTTTATCCTGAGAAAGTGGAGAGCCACTGAGGAATACTCACATGGAATGATCACCAAATGATAGCATTGGCAATAAAAGTGAAGAAACCAGTATTGCCCCCAAAACTTACAGGACCAAAATAGAACGGCAGAACATTCGATAGGGAAACATTCGAAGAGATGTTGAACAATGATCTAACCCTAAGTGGAATAGCGGAGGGCCTCGCACATCGCGTCACAAACACCATCACCACTGCGTGTGATCCACCCATGCCTAGAAGAACAAACAACAGGAAGGCACCACCGTGTTGCTATTGGAACGAGTAAATAAAAAAACTTCGGGCAAGATATAACAGAAACGGCTATCAAGGCGCCAGTCAAGCTTCCCGAAGCCATTAGTCTCAGAATACTTAAGTACCAACTTCACCAGGGGGTAGAAGTTGGTAGCAATAGTCGACGGCCCCAGGACAATTTTCCAAGTCCCGAGACCGGTGCAACGGCCTCAATCATCAGGAGGGATCTGGTGCAGAAATCCTGGTTACGAGAGCCTTGGTTAAAGTACTCGTATATGGTGAAGTCCGCATAAAAGTCTTGCTGGCCTGAATAACCTTCATATAGGGTGTTGACATATGTATGTGATGAGTGCATCATTGGTACAGACTTCATGAAAAACATGGACTCGTAGTCTATTTGGGGTAGAAACCCTGAAATACGGAAATGTTGAGTTACAAACAGCATAGAGAAACGTCGTCATCTGCAGAAATCAGATTCTAGAGCCTTCGTCGCAAGTAATTGTTTGGGCAGAAGTGGAAGGTGGTCCTGGTAGCCACTGATTCTATTTGATGGAGCCAGAAAATAGGAGACACTTCCAGGTGGGAGAGACCTTGGTGGAACCAAAGGACAACATGGTTCCTGTTACGATTTTTAATCCACAGATATTCAGTGTAAAGTGCGAAAATGTGCACTTATTGAGGCTATATCGAACACAATGGAAACGAGTCGTGCAACACAGGTCGCAAGTGTTCAGAGTATGAAAATCAAGAACAAAATCCTCAGCCTCTGTCATCTGGATTAAGAGCAGAGTATCCTGGCAAAAAAGCTAATCACTGAGTACGCACGCCCAATTTGCCAACCTGAAAGTCATCTTCCATTGGCAAAGCAAACAGAAATTGCTGAAATAGTGTCGAATATGAAAGTTGAGGGGTTTATTGAAGAATCGCAGAGTCCGTGGCCGTTTCCAGTAGTCCTCGTGAAGAAGAAAGACGGCAGCATGGGGTTTTGTGTAAACTACCGACATCTCAACGATGTCACCAAAGAGGATAGACAGCTACCCACTACCAAGAATTTATGACACTTTGGACACGCTTACTGGAGCGAAATGGCTTTCAACGCTTGACCTGAAGAGCGGTTACAGGCAAGTAGAGATTAATCGACAAAATCGTGCCTTCACCACAGGAAGTTGTTTTTGGCAAATTGTGGTGATAGCATTTCTACTGTGTAACGCTCTGGCCATCTTCGAGCGACTAATGGAACATACCTAGTGCATTTGGACGACGTTATCGTCATTTGCAAGATGTTCGAGCTGTATCGCCAAAATCTAAAAGAATTGTTTGAGAGGCCTGGTTCCGGTAAGGACGGATACTGACAAAGGTGAAGCGGTAAAAAGTTGGCCAGCCCCCAAAGGTAACCACCAACTCAGAAGCTTCTTGCCACGTATTACAGAAGATTCCTAAGGGATTTAGCTGGTACTGCAAAGAGCCTGCATCAATTTAAAGAAAAAGGCCTACAGTTCAGGCGGTCTGGGGAGTGTGAAAAAGCATTCAAGAACTGAAGCAGCAGGTAATGCCCCATCTTGGTTTACCCCACAACCGGAAAAATGTTTATCGTGGACGCAGATGCTAGCAATATTGGGTCGGAGCAGTGATCTCTCAAACTCATGATCAAGAAAAAGTAGTTTCATATTACAGGAAGGTACGCCCCGGACCTGAAAGGAACTACTGCGTAACTTGGTGTAACTGTGGCTTTCATTATGGAAATCAAGCATTTTCATAAGTACCTCCATGGACACAAGTTCATTCTTCGCCCAGACCACGCAGTTCCGAAATGGCTACAACAATTTCAGAACCCTGAAGGCCAAGTTGCGAGATGGATCGAGAATTTGCAGGGCTACGACTTTGAAGTACAACACCGATAGATAATGACATCAAACCAATATTGACCTGGAAGGTACACGAGGAAAAATCTATCTGGCAGGAGATATCGGACCGCAGGTAAACTCTGAAGTCATATTGATCACAGTGGGTCTTGTTTTGTATGCAGGATGGTTTGCTGAAGGAAAAATGGGAAGGGCAGATGGAACAACATCCCCAATGCAGCTAACTGCTCCATGAAATACATGACGGAATCTCCGTAGGTCATTTGGGAAAAAACAAGACGTTGGAGAAGGTAAGGGAACGTTCCTATTGGCTAAGCACAAAACAAGATGTCGAAAATCAGTGCAAAAAGCGCATAAAGCGTGCGGCTACCAAGGGCCCAAAAACAACGCCATAGGGACGAATGCAACAATACAATGTCGGAGCACCATCCGAACGAATAGCCATCGACATCGCTTTCCCGTTTCCTGAAACCTTTAAATGCAAGCGATACACCCTCGTGACCATGGATTACTTCAGTAAATGGTCGGAAGTGTTCCCAATTCCAAATCAAGTGGCTAAGACCGTAGCCGAACAGATAGTCAACAACTGAGTGAGCAGATTTACGGTCCCAATGGAGCTACACTCTGATCAAGGTCGAAATTTGGAATCAAAAGTCTTCCAGGAAGAGTGCTAATATCTGGGAATAAGGAAGGCAGGGACAACACCATTACACCCTCAATCTGATGGAATGGTCGAGTGATTCAATGCGACCTTGAATGAGCATCTGTCTAAGATCATCGGCAAGTGCCAACGACGAGTTTTTTTTTTAATTTTTGCTAAGTTAAATGGTAAAGTAAATAGTGCAGCTCCGCGAGTCCGGAGTTCAGTTATTCAAATATTAACTATTTCACATCGTTTTTATTTTGCTGTAAAACTTAAAACTAAAAATAAGTTCTATCTTTTGTCTTCACACAAACATTTCACATAAAAAAGGAACAATATCAACCGCAAAAAATGCTTTTGTAAAGGGTGGTCCATAATTAACCCACGACGTTAAATGTAAATAAAACAAAAAGTTTTCAGAGAATTATCTCAATATTTTTTATTATGATAGAAGGATCTTTGACAATTATGTGTGAAACAAAATATCGGGCAAATGCTCGCCACGGCTTGGGTGGCATACCTCTATCCGATGGTCCATATTGTCAATAACTCTGAGACATAATTGAGGTTCAATGTCGTTAAAGTGCCGAAGTACCTCATCCTTTAGCTCTTGAATTGTTCTTGGCTTATTGACGTACACCTTTTCTTTTAAATCTCCCCAAAGAAAGAAGTCCAACGGTATCAAATCACATGATCGTGACGGCCAGCTAACATCGCCACGACGACGTGAGATAACACGGCCATTGAATTTCTCGCGCCATTGTTTCGTTGGCTGGATGACAAGTGGCACCATCCTGTTGGAAGCACATATCGTCCAGGTTCATATCCTCAATTTCTGGCCAGAAGAAGTCCGTTATCATCTCGCGATAGCGAACACCATTCACTGTAATTGCTTGGCCGTCCTCATTTTCGAAAATGTACTGCCCGATGACGCCACCAGTTCATAAACCGCATCAAACAGTCATTTTTTGCGGATGCATCGGCTTTTCAACAATCACTCGTGGATTCTCATTTGCCCAAATGTGGCAATTCTGCTTGTTAACGAATCCACTGAGGTGAAAGTGTGCTTTGTCGCTGAAAATGATTTTCTTTGTAAAGTCAGCATTCACCAACCATTCGGCGTATTGACGACGCTTGAAATGGTCAGTACGCTTCAGCTCTTGAGTCAATTGAACCTTGTACGCATGTAAATTCAAATCTTCATTGAAAATTCGCATCAGTGAAGTTCGTGAGATTATCAATTGTTGGGCACGATGACGAGTCGAGGTCAGCGGCTATTCTGCCACACTATCGCGAACAACAGCAATATTTTCCGCACAACGAACGAGGCGAGCGTGCACAGGTGTTTTCACATTTCCTACAGACCCGGTTTGCTGAAATTTGCGCACAATTCTCCCAATTGTTGACACATTCGGTCGATTATGCTGACCAAAAAATCACGAAATGCTCGAAATGTATTTTGATTTGAACGCACATTTTCGTAAAAGGCTTCAACAATCTTAACACGCTGCTCAATCGTGTACCTCTCCATGGTTGAATTTGTCAAACACTGAAACAAAGAAATGTCAAATTAAGTTGGGCAAACAACTTGACGTTAAGGTGTGACTCTACAATTAATATTGTGCATTATAGTTGGACCACCCAATATTATCACTCACCAAATTGTTTGCGATTTTGTCTTGATTCACATGACCTTATATCATTCAAGGAAAATGCAGGCTGCACTGAGGGCTGTACTACCTAGGAATTATTCTAGATCAAAGGCATTTCTTGCTGGGAAGGCATTTTAATAGACTAGAAATTATATAGCTCAAAAAAAAGCATGCGGTTCGAATTATGCTCTTCCTCTAAGACAATTGTACTGTCACAAAGTGTTGAAAATATTCTTCAAAAATTTCGGATACTATGATTTTGGACTTCACGTCAATCACAAGTCAACACCAGAAACTTCGTGTCAGTTCCAGCAATCCACAGAATACACTATTCACGACTTTATCATATTACAGCTCCTCGTTTGTTTGATTCACTTCCTGACATCCGAAGGTGTGAGAGAGTGAAAATAGTATTTTTAAGTAAAATAAATACATAGCTATTTTCGATTAACTGTTTGCAAACGGAAAATAAAATCTACCTGTTCCTGTCTTTAATAAAAACATTTTTTTTTCATTTTTGTTATTCAAATGCTTGTTTTTCCAAATCAATAATTGTTGTTTTTCTTTTGTAATTTTTGCTTTAGGTGATAAGTACAGTCGTCAAAAGAGGGTACATACTTAGTTATTTCAATCAAACCGCTAGAAACATTATTATTGTATTATTCTAAATTGTAATATCTTAAGTTTTGTTCCTAAATAAAGAATTAAAAATAAAAAATAAAACGTGTGCGGTCAGGGGACCACCGTTAGGAACGAATCTCCTTTCGCTTCTCTTTGACTCCTAATGTAAAAACATTTTGGAATTTGTGGTAAGTTAAATGGTAAAGTAAATAGTGCAGCTCCGCGACTCAGGAGTCCAGTTATTCAAATACTAACTATTTCATTTCGTCTTTATTTTGCTTCAAAGCTTAAAACTAAAACTTACAAACTAACTACATATAGTGCATGATAAATAAATCTTATCTTACTTAACCTACTTATAAAGGGTTTTCCAATAGGGACTTGACAACTTGGAACTTAATTTGTGAACGCACTCTTTCACTAATCATCAAACTGTCACTGTCAATTTATTCAGCAAACTCAAAATTTTCATCATGGTGAGGTACACGAACGAGAAACGTCTGCAAATTATAAAAATTTTCTACCGAAATTCGGAGTCGGTGACTGCAACTTTAAGAGCGTTAACTCCAATTTTCGGTCGTAATTCTCGCCCTAGTAGACAGGCAATAACAAGTTTAGTGCAAAACTTTGAGTCTACGTATTCGTTGTGTGATGTTGCCGTTTCAGTGAGACAACGGGTTGATTAAATATCGCTGCCGTTCAGGCGTCCGTAGCAAACGATCCAAATCAGCAAATTCCACGACGTTCTCAAGAATTGGGCATCGCTCAGACCACATTATGGCGTATTTTGCGTAAGGATCTTGGTTTACACCCATACAAGATCAAGCTGACTCAAGAATTCTCCGATTGGGTTCTGGAGAAGATGCGCCAAGATGATGAATTTCATCGCAAAATCATCTTCAGTGACGAAGCTCATTTTTGGCTCAATTGGTTCGTTTATAAGTAAAATATGCGTTATTGGTCGGGTGAAAATCAACATCTGCTCCATGAATCAGCACTTCATCCACAAAAAATAACTGTTTGGTGCGGTTTGCATGCCGGCGGCGTTATTGGGCCATATTTTTTCGTCGAGGATAACGATCGTCACGTTACTGTGAATGGTAAGCGTTATCGCGCCATGATCGCCGATTATTTTTGACCCGAATTGGAAGATATGGACTTGGATGACATGTGGTTTCAACAGCGTGTTATCTCAAGAAATGGGCCAGTCGATTGGCCGCCTCGTTCGTGAGATTTAACGCCGCTTGACTATTTTCTGTGGGGCTACGTTAAGTCATTGGTTTATGCCAACACTTATGTTGGAACAACTCAGAGCCAACATTAAACGCGAGTCGTTGAAAATTGGGTCCAAGGAATCGATCGCTGCAAACGTGCCCGCGGTAGCCATATGAAGGAAGTCGAGTTCCATTCATAAATGTTTTGATTGTACTTCAAGCCGATAATAAAGATTTTGAAATATCTCAAATGGTTTGCGTTTTATTTAAAAAAAAATTGCCAAGTCCTCATTTTAAAACCATATATAATACTGGGTTATTGTATACGAGGGGCGTTGAACATATTCTCGGTATCGGGGTGAAGCTGTGGTTGTATATATATATACTTATTTATCAAGTAATGCTATTATTTTAGTGCATTCATGTAAAATTTCATATAAATGTGATTATTAATTCGCGTTTTATCTCTAGTTAAACAGAATCATAATGGCAACTGAGACGATGATGGTGAAAATTGAGCATCGCGCTGTAATTAAATTTCTCACTAAGCAAGGAAAAAAAACTATTCATGAAGAGATGGTGGCTGTTTACCAGGGTTCCGCACCTTCATTATCAACTGTGCAAAAGTGGTCAAGTGAGTTCAAGAGAGGCAGAGAGAGCATTGAAGACGATCCCCGCTCCGGCGCCCCGGATACTGCTTGTACGGGAGAAAGCATCAAAGAAGTCGAAAAACTTGTTCTTGAGGATGCCCGAATAAAGGTGAAAATGATGGCAGAGATCACCAAGCTTTCAATTGGTACCATTCACACCATTCTTCATGACCATCTTAACCTTTCAAAGGTCAGTGCAAGGTGGGTGCCACGAATGCTCACAGCGCCTCAGAAAAAAGTGAGAATCGCATGCTGTAGAGAGCTTTTGGAGATGTGTAGTGAGAACGCGGACGGTGTTATGGATCGAATTGTTACTGGGGACGAAACATGGGTCCACCACTATGACCCTGAAAGCAAACAAGAGTCCATGCAGTGGCATAAAAAAGGAACAGACCCCCCGAAGAAGTTCAAAGTCACTTCGTCTGCCGGGAAGCTCATGGCCACAGTTTTTTGGGACTCAAAGGGAATCTTGCTCATTGAGTACAAAAAAAAGGTGAAACCATCAACGCCACATCCTACGCTTCCACTTTGCATAATTTGCGGGAGGAAATTAAAAAGAAAAGACGAGGTAAACTCGCAGCGGTGTGTTGCTTCTTCATGACAACGCTCCTGTTCACACGGCGCGAGTTTCCAAGGCTGCTGCGCGAGATTGTGGTTTCGAAGAAATCCAACACCACCCTATAGTCCAGACCTTGCCCCTAGTGATTATTTCCTGTTTCCGGATTTGAAAAAATGTCTTCGTGGAAAAAGATTTTCGGATGATGAAGAACTCAAGTCGGCAATAAATGGGTATTTTGCAGAGAAAGAGGAAATTTATTTTTTTGAGGGTTTAAAAAAGCTTATCTCAAGATGTAACAAATCCATTGATGTTAGGGGAGATTATATTGAAAAATAAAAACAATTTAAATTGAATTCGAATTATCCTTCATATCGATACCGAGAATATATTCAACGCCCATCGATATATCATAATTTTTTTTTATAAATTACCTGTTCTTCTAGAGAAGTTGTTACCCATCTCTTTGGTCTTTTATAATTTCTTTTTGTATTTTTTTTTTCTTGTATCTACCCTAATCCTACCTAAATCTATGTAAGCTCGCCACGGCTGAAAAACTAGGTTAACCGACTTTGCTTCCTAGAGTAATTCGACAAAAAAGTCTCCTCTCAGAATCTACAATAGTATTCTCTAAAAGCGAAGACACGCCCTAAGTCAAGCCTTCTCAAACACCCGAATCATATCCAATAAACTTGCTCTCATGTTGAACCACGCGGGATACCCAAATACAAGCATAGGCTGGACCTTCATCCTCGCACCGAGTGTCCTTGTAAGTCAAAAGAACCTTTGACTCTTCCCAGAGCAACATCTGTCTATATGTTTGTTAAAATACAGATATTGATCTAACCAGACCCCAGGGTATCTGACTGCATTTTGACAGCAAGTGGCTGTCCATTTTCTGCTGTACATAGAGGCGACGGTTTCCGATTTCTGAAAGTTGATTTTAAATTTTCAGTCATAGCAGTATCGTTTAATTTTATTGAAGTTATGTTGCAAAATTATATTAATGACCTCGATCTTTGGAACCGATCTGTACGCTATTAATTCGTCTGCGTACTCTACGACATGGTGAAGTGAACTTATCAGATCACTTGTATTAACGTTGAATAGGATAGGCGAATTTACCGCATTCTGTTGCAGACTGTTTTTAATGTGAAATGTTCCAGCATTTTTCACAATGAACTGCCTATCTGTGAGCATATTCAAAAGAATATACAAATGTGGTTTCCTAATGCCCAAATGCCCAAACCGTTCAGCTTGAAAAAGGGTCCCTCTAACCATTCCGTATCGAAGGTTTTTTCCAAGTCAATCAGGCTGGCACCAGTCCACAGTGTATCAGAAACCAGTTGAGACGAGGCATGTATAACATTGTGCCTCGCTTTGAAACCGAATCGATTATCCGGAGCTATATATTTGTCCTCAACCTACTTAGTCAGGACTCTATTGATCACCTTCTCGAAAACCTTACTGATGTTTGAAGTAAGACTGATCGATCGGAGATTCGCCGGATTGTATCTCTATCCCTTTTGGGGATGGGGTGTACCACCGCAGTTTTCCAATGCGCTGGATAATGTGCACTATTCATTGCATTATTAATCAGGGTGGTATAAATGTTCAACGCTTCTAGAGGGAGATGTCAAAGCACAATGTTCGGTATTTCATCGGTTCCCACTGATTTCTTACTTCTAAGTGATTCGAAGATCGTTCGAGTTGCTGGTGCATTGCGGAATAAGTCTTCGTTGTCAGTGTGTTGATACCGAGGTATTGTTTTGTTTATTGTTCGTTTCATTGTTTCGCTCATTAGTTTTAGATACCTGTCAATCTCATCGTTTGAGAGATTTCTATTGGACGGTGGATATAACGAATTTGAGTAGAGTGCTCTGACCAGTGTTCTGAAGATATGTGTCTGACGCACTCTACTATAATTATAGAAATACCTTTGGACCAATTCTTCCAATTCTGTAGTTTCGTTGGTAACAGTTATATCGGTGCTGAGACCGCAATGGTCACTGTCATACACAAACGTGAGTAAACAGTTTGTAGTATGTCGGTTAGTGCCTTTTAGTTCTCCAATCGGCCTCCGTATTGCACATTCAGTAAACTTACCGCTTATGTAGCCGAATTGAGAGACACTGAATAAAAGATTCCTATCTAATAAGGATAGCATTCTGGATTTGAAGCCAATTGCAAAAATGTTTGTGTTGCTTCATGAACCATTGTGTGGTAAAATTTAATTTAATCTTTTTCTTCCTTTCTCTTTCTTATTTCATTGATTTTCTTTTTATTTCTCTTCGGAGCAAGTTAGATTGCATATCGAAAAAAAAAGAAAAATCTTTGTGGTCCATTTAAATTGGACGGGGGTACAGATCCCCTCGTCGTTCATAGACCTTAGTGGAGTTTAGACGTATTTCGGCTTGCGATTGAGTATGTAGTAAATCATAGGTCGTGGGTTCGACTCCGAGTGGAATAGAAACTTTTTTCATTTTCTGTTACAAAAATAAAAGAGAGTGGCACATGGAGGTGGTACTTCCGTTACGCTTTTCAGAGTGACGATTTATAGCAGTTAGGTCCCTTCCGCAAGCCGTGCAAAGAAACTTCGTTCCAAAAAGATTACGGACGTTTGGCAGATATTGAATTCCATTACTAACCTCAAAGTTTGTGCTCTAGACTAAAATAAAAATGTCACCACTTTTCATAAAAATATTAAGTTTGAGAGACTCATGAAAGGATGCAACTTTTTTACAATATGTACAATATACCTATACATACTCTTAAGTATGATGTTGACGAAGTTGCATGACAGTAGATTGCCATGTCGAAAGCCATTCAGAAATCAAATGTCTTGGAAAAATCATTACTGATCCTCACTCGTAATCATTTTATTGAGATTGTAAGGTATTTCGCTCCGAAAAATATGGTTCATTATCCGCTCCTAATTCACCGAACTAAACGCTTTCTTCACTTCCAGGGTTATAATGTCGCAGTATTTATTGGTGCCTCCTGCCCTTTGTGTAGCGTTAATTGCGTCCAATCTTGACACTGACTTAAAAAAACCTTACTGATGTTGATTCAATTACTGGTAAGAGTCTTAAATGACCCGCTCAAGAATTTTTTCGACTGTGAAATAGTACCCTCTGTCCTTTTCCCTTTGGCAATACGAATAGCCGTTAACGCTTTCAAAGCTCAGGAAAACGTCCTCTTGAAATCACGGAAGAAATCCTAAATGACCTTCAAGGTCGTATTTAACGCCTTTGAATTATTTTGTATGGGAATTTGCGAAGTCGCTATTCTACCCATTGGGGCGCATTTTACACTTGAAGGGAAACATACCACTAGGCATTGATGGTATCCTTCGTGGAAGCTGCGAAAAAAAGTCTGATACACTGTGAAAACTCGAAATAAGTAGGCGCTCTTCTCGTCGTAGTGAATAAAAGATCTTAAGCACTAAAGAGGACACTGAATTTAGCACTCGATTTGGAAAAACCAGGCTATTCGACCACATTCTCTATAGAACAGTGTGCCGATTATAGATCTCCGCTGCATCTATAATTTAGAAAATGCCTTGTATAGTTTCAACGCGTATCACCCATGGCTTCCATAGCCATTACAGTTGTGCTCCGTACCACCCCTACGGCAGCATTAGACACCTTTTTGCACCTAACACCGCTTGATTTACAGATCAAACAATTGGCTGGCAATGGTGCGACTTCCGGGTTACTTCAACAGCAGTAGTTTCGGACATGGCACGATACTAACGGAGCTAATGCCAAGCAATCCAATTCTAACGGATGAAATTCCTTCCCTGGTACGACATCCCGTACGATTTAATATGTTCTCAGAAGACCCAGAACCAAGAGTGTCTACAAGACTGCCGGACACAAGCAGTGTCTTCCAATCAGGGGTCCTGGCTGTCCTCAGGGCGGCTATGATAATGCAAATGAGATCGGTATCCGAAAGAGATATCACTATCTACATCGATAGCCAGGCCACATTCAAGGTAATGGAATCAACCAACGTCAACTCTGGTACAGTCAGGGGCTGTCGTACAGTGCTCAAGGTACTATGCAGTCAGAACCAGGTAAGACTGTGCTGGATGCCAGTATTAAAGCAAGCGGACGAGCTTGCAAGAAAAGGAGGGCTATTCGACAATAGTGAGGTTGCCAATATCAAACCACCCCTTCGCATTCTGAGGGCCACAAAGACTGCACCACAAACCTAATGTGGTCAAGTCTTAAAGGACACAGGGTATCCAAGGCTCTTTGTCCGCTTTTTAACGGCAAAAGATCTAGGAATTTGATAAAACTAAACAGGGATAAGTTAGAACAGTAATAGGAATCCTGACAGAACACTGTCAATTGTCAGATACGGATATCTGCAGATTCTGTGGTGACCTGCAAGATTGTTGAAGACATAACTCACATACTGCGTGAATGCGAGGCAATATCGTGGAGTCGAAGAAAATTTTTAGGGAAATACTTTTTTGAAAACCTAGAGGAAATGGACGGCACGAACTTCAAAGGCCTTCTTGGCTTTTACAAGAAAATTGGGTGTTTCACCAGGGCCATTGTTTAGGTTCTTACACCATTTGAAGACGAATTCAATTGGTTCCACAAGGACCGCCATGGTCCCGTTTTGGAGCCTGGTGTCTCTATGATGGAATATCCATCACACCCCTGTTTAGCCTAACCTAACCTATCCCCCATTCTAAGCAAATCTATACACAGAGGTTGTTTTGCATAATGGTGAGTGGAGCACTTCAAGGCTACATTCCTGCATTGATATTGTTTCTGCTACTACGAAAATGGACAATAATTTTGGGGAATGATGCTGATATGAAATTTGTCTATTTCCTCAGAAAATTGCCGAAACCCATAGAGTAGAATTTTGAAGTGGGCCATATGACCTTAACTTTGCCTATGGATAGAATGGAAAAAGGGAAAACTGTGCTCAGGATGTTATTCAAATTCATAAAACATAGTGTCTTTAAAGCAAACAGAGCTTAAGTAAGACTTCCCTTCAAATACCGAATAAGTAGTGCTTAGAGAATGTAGCCCTTAAAAGCAACAATACACTCCCGCACATATAGAGCAAATAAACCAATTTACACCAAATCAAACCACTTAAAGGATTAATTAAAAAACAAGAGAAATTTATTGCGTCCTTTCTCTTCAAGATACACCACTATAATGATTTTTAAATTCTAAATGGTCGGTATAGTGCCGGGCGCTTTCTGTCCTTTCTACGTCGATACAGTAGTCTTGTTTTTGGCTACACATATGTGTAAACAATAGCTTGGGAAACTTACTCAGGATATTTAATATGAATTTATGAAAACGCTTTGCAGAAATTCAGATACCCAAACACCAGGTGATTGCGGTCTAAGGCGCCTTATGAGTAGCAGGATTAAGGTACATCAATTAAGTACATGTGTACAAGATACCTGGGCGATATTGAGGACTGAATGCCAATAAATGTCTGAAGAATGAAGCCTCAAGTTTCCATTCGAGAAAGGACAATAGCCTTATGAACTCTTTGTGAGTTGAAAAACCTTTTAAGCTATTTAAAACGGTCATGAAATCGTTTCAGTCATCGCTTTCAACTTGTTCACCTTAAGGGCTCTTATCTTTTCTAAGTGGAAAATCGGAAAAATCAAATCGAAATCATTGTTTTTCTATAAGAAGGAATCAATTCAAGTTTACTTTGACCTTCCATTAGCCTTTAGATTATGTTAAATGGATTCCGTTGTTCAAAATAAGTCTCGTTGCGACTGAAAGGCTTACTAATGCCCACTAAACGATGATTGAAAATTGAACTGTATTCCAGGCAGCCGCATCACACAAATTCCCGAAGTAATATTCAACAACTATTGACATAAAATTATCTTTTCAATAAAACCAATATCATAGCCATTACCGCGATTTTTAAGTATTTAATTGCAATATCAACTGATTTATGTCATCGATTGCAATATAATGAATTTGTTCGACAGCTAACTTGGCAAGAGAAGCCAGAGTTCCCTTGTAAATCTTGAGATGAGACAAGGTATGAGGGAACCGCGTTCTACGTCTTTACCACTCGAAGAGATTGTGTGGATGTGTATATGACTTTGGATGTCATTCGAGCGGGCTGTGCACACTTATTGTGCTTCCCTGATTTTCTGGTTATCCTTTCGAATCACTGAGAGCGACATTTTCGTCATACTTTGTTTAGTATGCATTCTCATAGGAAACTGTACCAAATCTGCTTATGCATGCGATTTTCCAAGATATACGTCAATTCCTGCCTCAGCAGAAATCCTCTTTTGGTTCGCATGCAAGCTATTCCATCACAAATGTGTGACATTGTTTGCAGACAAACGAAATTGTCTTTCAATTTTAAGCACCACTTACTCGTTTTCGCTACAAATCACATCGGAATCGATGTCAACACTGTTGCGAGTATTGGTTAGAGTTAGAGTTGATGCATCTTAACAAAATTTTACGGCAAGCCGTTCGGTTTCAGTGTCGACGAACACAAATGCAAATGTGGTGTTGCAAGTGGAATTGGATACCGCAACAACGAGTACAAAAATCTTAACCTCTGGCAAATTAGTCGTAAAATGTTTACGGCGCACTTTGCCAATAAATGATTATGGCCCAGTGGCAATTTTTGGTCTCGGTCTGCAACTACTTTAGTCAGAGAATCCAAACTGAGTTGGGGGACTTTGTCCAGAGACCCGGTTGGTTGGTACTTTGGTAGAAATGAAATGCAGTTTTGTTGACTGCAATATTTATTTGCCGCACGTACAGTCGCTCATGAGTCATAATTCTATCTGAGCGGCAGGACCAACACGGAATACTAAATTATTCGTTTGTCTTAGTACAAGTAGGTGTACGAGTTGGATATACGATGTACGTACTCGTTCTCGTCCTCGTACAGCGTCATCTTGTTGGTGGGACTCTTATTCGTAGTCATACTCGTAGTCTTACCAAGTTCAGAGGAGCAACTTCCTTATACTCTGTAGTACACCCCCATGGGGGTGGTTTACAATCAGGCAATTTATTGCACGAAAGTTGAAGGTCCCGGCAATGTAGTCCTCCTCTCATTGTAAGCTCTACTGCCTGTTCTGTTTCTACCAAACTGACGACTGTTGTTCCCAAATCGAATGAGGCTGCTTTGATTAACCCACCGTCAGCAAATGCCGCAAGTGGATTTTGCCTCCATCCCACAGGATATCTGCCAAAAATACGCAGATAGAGAACAAAATAAGAGAGTCAAAAATAAACGAAAATGAAAAAAACAAAAATGAAAAAAGAAGGAAGAAAACGAAGTTAATATACAAAGCAGTAATTTACTTGCGTCCCCCCAGAGAGCCATTAAAGTTAACAACACAACACAGCACAACACAGCGACATACGTACACCAGAACCAACACAGATACTCTTAGTCGATTGGTTTTATCCAGAGAAATTCCGAAATACGCCTGCTGTTATGTTTTGTGTGTTTCCTCGGGACTTTGACTTATCATCGTAAAGTGTCGAACTCTTTTGGAATTTAAAAGTGCCTGCAAATGGTAATCTTACAATCGGAATCCTGCCGAATCAGGACCAAAATCTGAACAAAAGTTTTTGTTGAGACGAAAATCAATCACAGCACTCGTTAGATGGTACTCACTTGTATGTTGAGACAGCTACACATCCGTTAACAGACACTGGATTTGAAGAGATGTCGACCTGGGTTTGAGAGGTAGCTTCGACCACTTAAACGGCAATAAAAATGTTATTATCCTGCCACACCGCATCAACTTCACACTAAGACATTAAAATGTCATGATACGAATGTGAGCTTACCAAATGTCACTAGGTAAGGGTAGTTAGGTCCCTAGAGTAGCTGAAGGCTGACAGAAGAACTGTAGAGCTCTGGAGCTCTGGAGCTATAGAGAGTAGAACAGGCGGTACTTTTGGTATTTTTTCCGCTACATTCATCCTCAAACGACCGACAGTGTACATGGATACGTGGAGTTGAATCCTTTTAATGTTCCACCCTGGATAGAATTGGCATGCGTATGCCAGTTGCCCGTAAGAACAGGAGGGGCATGGCGTATGCCAATAGGCAATAGTACTCGTAGCAGCAACCCTTGTTGTTTCCATTTCACAATTTTGAATAATTTAGTGTTACAAGGCTATAATGCGGTCATAATATATGTTTGGGTCATATATAATATTAAAATGACGTTATTTATTGTGGCACCTTTCACAGCAGCAATGTGGCAGTAGCAGTGGCAGTGCCAGTGGCACTGGTACACAAGCCCAACGAGACACGGACGGTATGAGTATACCTTAACATAGCCCACAGGATACGGATACATATTCGTAACTCTGGAAGAAAATAAAAATATGATTTGCGATGTAATGGATAAAAATACGTTCTTGCATAAGAAACAAAGCATCCGATCATAAATTCGTGAATGGGCGGCGGCAGTGGCGGCGGCCACCAACATAAGCGCCATGAGCACTGTGGCTGCAAAGACGTGGAGTTTGTACAACACTTGATTCTATTGTGGTAATGGGGTGGGGGTTTGTTATGGCATAACCTAATTTCTGTAAGGATATTGTAATCTGCATCACGTAAATCCATTTCATCGTCTACATCTTTGTAACAAGCAAATGTTTTAAATTTCTTTTTGTTCACATCACACACATACGAGTAGAACGAGAGAATCTGGCAGGGGAACAGGCCTAGTCCCTTTAAACAAGATTACGACCTGTTGGGTTTTTTTTTTCTTAAAAGGAGATTTATTGCTTAGAATTGTAGGGGTGAGACGGTACTGATGACGCGCTTGTATGTATAAAAAAAAAATATGTTGATGACATTTTTACGCACTTCAAGATGGAGTTTCAATGAATTTTTAAGCAGGCATACAACATAAATCAGAAAGGGTTGACAGGGCTGTAGAAAGTGGTTTGGTGGATGTTACATTACATGTTCCATGGTGGGGTTGAAGCATGGTGACATATCATAATCTAAGCGGAAGTTGATTTGAAATTAATACGCGTCGGGTGAAGGATACTGAAATTCAGAAAATTGAAAATTTTTTTTCTATTTTCTTTACAAAAGTCTCCACAATGTCCTAGGAACTGTATTCATGCAGTGCTGGGTGCAAAGGGTTTCTTGAAATGATTTTGAGCATACATTTTCCTGCTGAAGGGATATGAAATAAAACTTAAAGACCCCAAAAGACACATTGAAATCAAAGATACCCTTACTTAACGTTACCAATTAAAGGTGCTTGGTAATACCCGAGTGGATATACATACATATACGTATATGTAGTTTAAATGGAACCTGTTGCTTTCTTGTTTAACGGCAGGGCAAGAAATCTGAGAGACTCCGGCATTGCACATCTAAAGACACTAGGAAACTGACATCAATATCAGTGGGCCATCACATATGTGATGCTTATTATGAGGGAGCTGACACGTCACAAATCTCAGCAGATAATGTGCATCTAACGCTATCAGGTCACGACTGAGCTTTTAAAACTTCAATTGATCCAATAGATCGACAATCCAAAACAACAAGTGCGCTGGTACTGGCTTTCTCTAGTCTAGGTAACGTGGTCTAGCAAACATCTAACGCTACTGAAGCGAACACCACCCCTCGGTTAAGGACTGATCAAACGAATACAGCTGTTGGCTGTTGAAAGGTTTCTGAAATATTAACACTCCTCTCGACAGAAGATGTCCAGAAATTGATAAATTCAGATACCGCCAATTGTAACTAGAGTTAGTTGGACATATTGGGAGCGAACGAGATAAAGTGGTTAGCAATTAATCTTCGCCAGCAGATAGTAGCACCGTGATTTACTTATTAATTTATTTATTTTGTCAGAACAGAGCACTCAGACAAAGAGCTGGTCCATTATACTCCTTATAAATTTATTTTATTATAATTTGTAAGCGCTTCAGCGATAAAGTGATCGCTGTACCAGCACCCACCTCTTCAACGCCGAGTACATGCAGCCTGATGCGAGCATAAGCCGGAAATTCTAAGAGCTGGGGCTCCGCGACATTATCATCACTTTCGCAGCAAGTGTCCCAGGTTGTTGTGTTATGCCCAACATATTTAAGTGTTTAGCAAAAGTATAGTGCCTCGTCACAACGCAACCTGAAATATTTACTACTGAGGGACAGGCCGCTAACTTCTTAGAGACGTCGGGGTCTCGGGTCTGCCTGTAACCTGGTAAGTTATGCCATCTGCAGTTGCGCTCATATGAAACTAACCTATCAATGGACGCATTATCCGGGGAGATCTAATATAGGTGAGTAGCACAGTGTCACTCAACTGATAAAAGCTTAATTTTGTCAGTAGGCATCTACGGCACCTTAAGTTTAGCAATACTAGCAGCCAGATTCTCGAGTAGAGTAAGGAACATGACTAGCATACAGTGCTTAGCCCCTACAAATCTGGCAACTGAAGACAAGGAGGCTATCATTTACAACTATAAGGGACATTGTATGCTCTGAGGAATGTTTTTACTTCCGGTGGGAAGACATTGTCTAGAATGATGACAATGCTGATGACAATGTATATTGATCGATTTTAAGGGATCGTCTTGTAGTAGCTCCCGGAGCAGTTAGGAATGAATTTATGTCGCTATACCAGACAAAGTTGAGGGCATGAAATATAACAAATGACACTACACCAATGCGATGGCCGCGGAAGCAGTTGCAGATGGAAGAAGATGCGACAGCATAACTGCCTAAAAAGTTGAGTGTTAGTCACAGCTTTAGAAAACTTATATTGAAAACCTTGGACGGTTCCTTACTTATCTCAGAAGAGATACTGTTTCTTAAACGAGTACTTCTCGGCGATTTTATAACAGGAAGAGGATTCCGAAGTAGCTATTGCCCCTTATTCACATCTCGCTTTCCAAATGAGATCAAAAAGATTAGACGACAACAAGGCGGTAGACTTAAGGGTATTTCAACGAAGTTTTTTAAATACAGCGCCAACTGCATTTTCAGAGCTCCTCCACTCACTGGTATAGAGAGTCTGGAGAACCAAGAATTTACGAAGAGTGGAATAGGGGAATGTCGTCAATATTCCGAAAAAAGGAAGTCTTATGGAGTAAGATAACTGGAAGGGAATTTTTGTGCTGTCTGTAGTTTCCAAAATAATAACTAAAGCAATCCTCGAACGAATAAAACACCACATTGAGGCTACATTCGGCGCTGAGCAGATTTTCGACTCGAGGACCTATGTCGATCATATCAACACCTTGCGGCTCATCATCGAATAATGTATCGAGCTCCGATGCTCTTATTAATCGAATTTTAAATGGAGTTCGATCGCATTCCGGATAAAATTGATGCTACAAATACTACAGATCCAAATGTCATGGCCTGTATGAGAAGAAATTCGAAATCTTGAGCGGCAAGCGGATTCAATTCAATTCAATTCAATTTCAATTTATTCAATTAAGGATGTACAATAATTCGATAGACTCTGACATTAAAACTGAAACACCTTGACCTCAACCAAATGACAATTAACGTATAGAGAAAATCAAGCATCGTTAGTTTGAAGATTGTGATTTCGCCAAAACTATCATAAAATCATTAGCTCTGTTTATTAATACCAATAAGGCTCAAAAATAGAGAAAACGCTGTACAAAATCCATTTCATCCTAGCCTTATGAAATGGATGGCAGACGAACACTTAAACGGCCAACAGTAGCTCTTATTTTCCCAAAGTGGGTTACTGACTTGAAAATACTGCCCCTTTTTTGTAGAAAAGGATATGAGCAAGGCTTGACTCTAAACCACATCGCTGCAATGCAACCAAAAGCCTTCGTTAACGACGGATTTACTATCGACAATTCATACAGACGAAATGGGGAAAAAGAACTTCGCAACAAGACTGCTCCGAACACAGACAGCGACATTCACTACAGCGATTTAGGCCGACAGCAAAAGCAGCGGTTATTTGGATGTAGATTTGTCACTGGTATCAGAATTAGGCAAGGAGATTTGAGTTTTCGACATACTATCGAGCCGAGGAGCACACGAACAGAACATGCCATCAGTGCTTTGAGCTTAATAACTAGGAAAGAGATTATTTTTGAGGACACATTTGAAAAGTATACTCTGACAATATTGACATAATAAGGGGGACGGCGAAGACCAGAGCTATTCTTGTCACTGTCCAATGCAAGTTGACCGGCAGCCTCCTCGTGACGTCCCAGGATAGCTACTCCGGCACCCGCTGGGTAGTCATTCCGCTTGGAATGGCGGTTGTTATGAATGAACACAATCCAGCCCCGGATACACACGGACCTCCTAATCAAAGACAACAATGCGCGAAGAAGGACTACCATTCGAGAGTATGCCAAAAAGAAATAGATTGCGATATTTATTACAAAGGGTTACAAAGGCTCAAATGGAGGGTCATCGATTTTAAGCCCATCAGTGATCGCCTGGAGGTGATCCTCGTCATTGCAAGATTCTATAACATCAGTTTCATATGTGCTCATGCCCATAAAAACGAGGCTGAAGAACCCATCAAGGAAGAATTTTTTAACTTCCTGGACGGAGCCTACAGACCTGTCCGAAGTACGATGTTAAAATTGTACTCGGGGACTTCAGTGCCAAAATCTGTAAAGAGAAAATCTTGGCAAAAATACAACCTCCGTTACACGACAACAGATAACGGCTGCCGACTCGCGGACTTTGCGACAGCTATGTACTACGAGTATTGCATACCACAGACGTCAATAACTTGTGGTCATATTGCCGTACTTCCATCAAGGAGGTGATCGTGAACACCTTAGGCTACCAACCACTCCAGAAAAGAAATCACTGGTATGATGATGAATGTGTGCAAAAAAATAAGGCAACAGATGTTTTATACAGTTAAACGCTGCAACGCGTCACCAGAGCGGAGTGGGATGAGTATAGGTCCTGAAGAAGGGAAGAGAAAACGCTACTGTGGAAAAACAAAAAAGCCTTTGCAGTCTTCCAGCTCACGGATGTCGAAGATTGCTGGAGAAAGAAAGACACCAGGAGCTGTTTTGAAAAAGCCAAAGACCTATCCAGTGGCTTTAAAACGGGTCTCCAAGCGCTTCGAAATCGCGAAGGTATACTCATATCACCACCTTGGCTGTTATAAGAGTTTCAAACAATGAAAAAAAATACTGGGAATTATATCTCGAATCACTCTGAGTGAAGAAAAACTCTCCGTCCTATTCGGACTCCCACCCCTGGAGAGCAAACAAACATAGAAACCAAACACACCTGAGTTTCAAACCACTACAAAAACAATTTTCCTTTCTCCTCCTTCTATCTTTCCGCCCGCGCCCAGGCAACAGTAAAAGGGTATCAACCCCTTAGGCGCGCGTAAATTAAAAAAAAAAAAAAAAATACTCGTCACTCACCAACAGGGTATTGTAGATGTACTTAAGGAACACTTCAAGCAGTTGTTTAATGGACATGACCAAGAGAGAGTTTTTGGGTAGGAAGAGAACACATCTCCAGTCGAAGAATTAGTCCTCCCACCCAGCTTAGAAGAAGTCGGCACAGTTATACAAAAGTTGAAGAACAACCAAGCTGCTGGCTCGGATGGCCTGCCATCTACAATGTTTTCACAAGGAGAGTGCACCAGATCATTTGCAAAGCATGGGAAGACGAAAGCATGCCCGACTACTGGAACATCAGTTCTATCTTTCTCATCTACAAGAAGGGCGATCCTATGACCTATAATTACTAACATTCGTATCCCTACGTAACGTCGCCTATAAGATCCTATCCATTGTACTGTGTGAACGTCTGAAATACCAGTGTCCAATACCAATCGACATCGACCAAATTTGCACCCGCGCTATGTGTAAACATCTTAAGGGTACACAAAATCCATTGTGAGCGCGCCAATTATAAAAAACAAAAAAATTCCTGAAAAATACGACACACACCTCCTCTTTATCGACTTCAAAGCCGCATACGATAACATCCATCACAATGAGCTATATAATGTGATAGCCGAATTCGGGATCCCGGGAAAACTGATCCGAGTGTGTCGCACAAAACTGGAAAACTCGCGATACGCCGTGCAGTATGGAAGTAGAACCTCCGAATTATTCCAAAACCTGCACCGTACTTGTGCAGAAAGTATGACTGACAAAAGTCAACACGGAATGTACTGCTTGTCCAAGTCGGTCCAACTTCTGGGTTACGCGGATGATATTGATATAATCGCACGTTCCCAGCGTGTCAGAATTGAAGCCTTTAATGCAATTGAAGAAGAGGCTAAACGAATTGGTCTTAAAGTAAATGAGGAAAAAACCAAATATATGCTGTCGACTAAAAATCGTTCCATTGCACATCACCTATATCACTATCGACAGTCACAACTTTGAGGTAGTCAAGGAGTTCGCCAACCTCGGGGTAAATGCTAACTCCACAATCGAGATCATGGTGGAGATTCTATGAAGAGTAACCCAACCGTTGCTACTTCGGTCTGTCGAAATACTCGTAACTAGGGTCAAAGCTCCTAACGCAAAGAGTAAAAATCATTCACTACAAAGCGTTAATGTTGCCAGTCCTGCTTTACGGAGACGAAAGTTGGACGACAAATAAGACAGTGGAACAAGTTGTATTCACTTTTAAAAGAAAAATTCTTCATAAAATATTTAGTCCTGTCTGTGAGTACGGCGTATGGACATTCTACGAAAGGCAAAAATCCGTCGACTTCAATGGCTCGGCCACATCGAGCGGATGGACGACTATGCTCCAGCTAAGAGCGTCTTCGAATCAAAGCCACCAGGTTCGAGAAGAATGGGGAGCCTGAAGCTCCGGTTTAAAGATCAAGTGATCGTGGATATAAAGCAGCTTGGTCCTTCCAACTGGAAGCAGCACGCCTGGGACCGTAAGTGATCGAAGACTACAGTTGTTCAGGCTTTGACTCTCTAAGGGTTACTAGCCTGATAAGTAAGTAAATACATATTGGCATAATAAGATAAACAGAGCATGATGTCACTGGTAAGTATCGCTTCAGAATGTATTGAGACATATGTAACATTAACACTTTATCTACCTAGCTACCTCAATTCCTAGACTCCGAAAACGACAAGAATGCTGAGATCGAACGAAGAATATATCATTCCAACCGTTGTAATTGAATCGCTAAGAAGTTAATTAAAGTAACATGGACCTTAGCAAGAATTTGTGGGGCCCTCTAAGGCGAAAAAAGTATAAACACCAGCACTCTGGCACGGAAAATCTTCGAAACTACTCTAGATAAACGGTGCAAAAACATTAAATCAGGTGTGCATAATTGGAAGCACTTGCCTTACGATCGAGGGTATAATTCCTTCCCGCACAAACTTTCGGCTTATCTAAAGAAAGGATTTAAAGCAATCCCTATTCCAAATCTGTTGCTGCTCTTCTATGTCACAAGATCTAGCTTAAAATACAAAGTCCAACACTAGATAGATCTATTTAGAAAGCCATCGTCATTCAAACTGGGCTTTTGCACCACTAAATGGTGACCTCTTAAGATGACGAGAATTTACCTATTTTGCCGCAATCACTACAGCCACTATTACCAAGCTAGAATATGATATAGTTGCTGCAGTCATGCATGCCATGAATTAAAGTAAAAACGTCATAACTTTGCTCTTGCCCTTCTTCTGCCACAATTGTAAGGAAGAGCCGGACTTACTGATTACTATGAATGCAGTACGATGTAGGATAGAACTGATCATATTTTGGTCCAGTGTAATAGGGAAAGCAACCATCTCCTGGTTTCCGGCTATGTTCTTCAGCAATGCATGCTTCTAGCCAACAGAATGACTGAAAGTAATCGGAGAGACTCCATCTTATAGGCCTACTAAGGAGATTGGAAGTCCTATGAGAACTGATGTTGCTTATCCAGATTCATCCTCACTTAGCCCGTATTACTAGATTAGAAATACCAGACACCGTAGCTAGTATTTGACTCTCAAATATAGTGATCTGTGAAACAACGCGTAACCGCTTATTCGCTCTGCGAATCTGGTCAGTTGAAAATTATTTGGAATCTCTTGGATTTGAAATGATATCCGATTCTGTGCAGTGGTAGGTGGTGGCGTTTTTTTTTCTGCAGTGTCAGACTTTTCAATAAGGATTAAATCTCAAATCAGCTGTCACATTGAGTTGCCGAGCTTCATTTATTTTCATTACATTTGACGAATGTTTGAATATTCGAATATTAGAATTATTGAATAATTTCGCTTCAAATTCACGCTATTTTACACTCTGGACGGCTCTGGAAGCTTGTCTTACAATGGACCCCAATTTATCGGTTTAAAGTCTTTCAGAGCAACTTGGCCTTTGTGCATCTTTACTTAATTACTTAAGGTGGAGTTACAGTCTAGGGTAGACCAGGACCTCAATTAAGAAGCGTCGCCTACCAGTTTGATATTTAGCCAGCTGCATCCAGTTTCGTATGGTAAGTTGGTTGAGATCCCCTTTCACTCGCGTGCGCCACCTGAATACAGTCTTCCTCTACTATATTGTCCTTCGAGGGCGGAATCGAAGATTTTTCGGACATCCGATCTATATGACCCAGCCATCTCAGTCGTTTAATCTTCACTCTGCTTGTCAACGCATACGAGGCCGAAAATCACCCGAAGAATTTTGCGCTTAAGCAGTCACGAGCACCCTCATTTTTGATAAAGTCCATGCCTCTGCTCTGGGTCACTTTTGTGTTCGTGCGAAGACTTTGCTGGTCAATTGTCTTCTTAGCCCAAAGAAGCAGCGAGTTATTCTTCGTTCGACCTAAGCTCTGGTGTCGTTGGCTGAATTGATAGCGGGGCCTATTTACACAAAGTCCTTAACTACCTAAAAGTTATATATATTGAGGGTGACGTTCTGTCCGAGACTTCGGTGTTGGGTGTCCTTTTTTGTTCACAGTACACGAGTATACTTGCCCTCACTGACCGTTAAACACACATTCGCCGATTCCATTACAATACTCGCGAAATAGCCACTAACATCACGCTTCCGATATTATCGGCGTATGCGTCTTGTGTTGGCACGTAAATTATTCTTTCAAGAATGATGTTAAAGA
The DNA here is from genome assembly GCA_949129095.1 of Volucella bombylans. Classification (NCBI taxonomy): domain Eukaryota; kingdom Metazoa; phylum Arthropoda; class Insecta; order Diptera; family Syrphidae; genus Volucella; species Volucella bombylans. The sequence goes on along the minus strand of OX422142.1, from coordinate 118,798,471 downwards.
AATCATACTACAGCGCGTCGCCTTGTCTAAATCCTTTTTTGATATCAAACGTCTCGGTGAGTTCTTTGCCGACCTTGATGGAGCAGCGTGCATTCTCCATCGTCATCCTTCACAAATGGACGAGTTTGGCAGAGAGTCCAAAACTATGCATTGCTCTGTATAGCTCTTCTCTATAGATGCTGTCATACGCGGCTTTAAAATCGTTGGTGTGTATCGATTTGGAACTTGTAAGCATTGTTAAGAAGACTGATGCCTCTGTAATTGGAGCAACTCAGAGGGGCTCCTTTCTTAAAGATAAGACAAACAATGCTGAGGTTCCACTCATCAGGCATACGAGTACTTTTAACCGACAATATTTTACACATGAGTTGATGTATGCTTCTTTCCAAGTCATCGCCTGCCGCTTTGAAGAGGTCGGCAGTCAGGCCGTCCGCTCCACCAGCTTTGTTAGACTTAAGCTTAGATATGGCTATCTTCACTTCATCCGAGTCGGATGGATGGAATTGTTGGTCTACGTCGTCAAGGTTGAAATGTTCATTCTGTATGACGGTATTTGGTACGTCAGCGCCGTAATACAGTCTGCAGGAATGCTCTTTTCAAATACTCAGAATTGACTGCCACTCTACTACGATGTTCCTTTGTTCGTCTCACAGGTTTCGGTTTAGGGTTTGTACCCGTGGCGTGTTCTTTTTACCTATTGGTAAAACTTCCGAATCGCATTCCTGGAGTAGCATCTCTCAATTTCCAAGACCACGCGCTTTTTTTCCACCCTAAGAAGCCGGTGGTGGTCTCTCCTCTTCTGCTTGTAGCAGTTCCAGTCCTTCTATGCAGCATCGCTTTGTATGCATCTTGCTTAGCTGCATGTGCTTTCCGGCATTCGTCGTCAAACCAATGGTTTCGTTGTGGTCGCTCAGTGGTACCCAGCACATCAGAGGCGTTATTTCTGATAATTGTTTGGCAATGTTGCCACTGGTCTTCAATACTTGATGCTGGAAGCATAGGACCTCTTAAGAGATTAAGGGAGACTCAATCGGAAAAGGATTTGGCGATCTCTTGCGATTGTAGCCATCCTTAGCTTGCTTTTGCTATGTTCGGGATATCCGTGCCTTGGCTACAATAAGACAATGGTCCGAGTCGCTGTACATAATATTGGAGGAATGCCTTTTGTCGACTATAATGTGGTCAATCTGGTTGACGCTTGATTGATCAGGAGTTCTCCAAGTCTCCTTGTGAATATCGAGATTTGGGAACCACATACTAACTGAAACAATGATTCGTCCTGCCGCAAAACTTCCGTTAACGGAGGCAGTTTCGTGCATGTTATGTCTTCCGATAGTACTACTAAAGATGTCCCCTCTTCCTAACTTTGCATTAAAATCGCCGAGGTCAGTTTTAATGTCATAGCAAGGGCACTGCTCGTACGTTTTTTTCCAGGAGCTCGTAGAAGCCATATTTGGTGTAGTCATCTTTCTTCTCTGTGGGCGCGTACTTACATATAAGGCTAACGTTGACAAATTTAGCCTTAATACGGATTGTTACGGGGCGTTCGTTCACATGCCGGAAACTCAAGACTTCTTACCTAAGTCTGCCTTTAGCAACAAATCCGCACCCAAATAGGCCCTGCTTTTGCAATCGATAACAATCGCCGTGGTAGGTGTTGCAGTTGTTCATCTTCTTTTTGTCCGGCCTATTCCATGACATTTTTTAGATTTTTTACTTTGCAGAAATTCAGGACCTCCACTAGTTATTCGGCTGCACGTGGCCTATAAAGAGACCTGACATTCCCCGTGGATATCCGATGTTCGTTATCCTTGTTTCGTTTGCAGGGGTTGTCAACAGTAAATTCGTCCGGGCAATTATCTCGGCGGCACAACCCACAATCTGGAGGGCCAGTTCCGTTGCAGATATCCCCAAGAAAAGGGGTCGGTGAAATCGAAGCTAGTAGGTAACCCGTTCGGAGATGTGAACGCTGTAGTTGGTCCATTAAGCGCTCCTCGGCCATCACCTCTTTTTTTCCAAAACTCTGACTTATTCTCGGAAATCCTTACCGGCCTGAGCTCAAAAGTAGCCCGGTTTCATTTGTTTTGTTCCGCGATTTCACTTCATCGTTGATTCCATCTGGGGAATTCATCCGCTGTCCCGTTTATAGTGCTACTTTTTGTCTGCTGGTCAGCACACGCACTTATAAATTTTGCAAGTCGAATCCGGATGGACATCGACCAGTACCCGATGATTACCACTTTGAGAGAAAATGAACACAAGTAGAGCACTGGTTATCACCAGGTTAACACCGCTCAATCGATAATTGCAACTCTAGATGCCCTTTGTATGAGGCAGCCGTTCAAATATTAAATAACATAATGCTTTTGTGTTTCATTTAAACAAAAATGTCGGAACCACTTAAAGGAAACACCCTGTACTTTGTCGTAAGCTCTCAGTCTTGAGAAGGTCATCTAAATGAATCATTTAGAGACCGGACATCAACCTCAGATTAAAAGTAATCTGATTGTAAGTAACCAGAAGTAGTGCACGACCCCATGCAGCCGAGTTACCGAGCCCACCAACGCATCCTAAAATTATCGTTCATTTTATCATTTAAGGGCGAGCTTAGCATGCCCCCAGTTTTTATTCAACATTTGACATGGGTTAAAGAACGACATACATAAGTTATAGACTACAAATCAAGAATTTCCTGACTGATATGCGATTTTATTTGTTGATAAGTGATGTTCGATGTACCTTATTATGACAGCAGCATTTAGTAATTCTTTTGGCAGCACGACCTTTCAATAAATCACTTAAATCCTATGATGACAGGTGCAACCATCTGAACATGCACTTTATAAATGCAAAAACCCAGGCCTTCCATGATATCTGACATTTCGACACCATCACTATATGGTCTCTTCAGTCTGTTGTTTATGACTAGAGCAATGACAAGATACGAGTAATATTAATCTGAAGTATTTACTTTGTATATATTCGAATTTGGCAAGTCGTCGTAAAATGTTCAACCCCTTGAATGTGCTTCGCCTAAAGATAGAACCATATCTCACTCTACATCATCACGCCGATTTTGAGTGTTGTTTGCTATTGTTTAGTTCTATTGCTGAATGTACGAGTAATCTTAAGCCCTTTTCAGCTTTAATTCTCTCGTTGTCTGTACTTCTTTCTTCGGGGTATTTCAAGGCTTCCCTCTATTTTCAAATCAAAATGATTGCAGTCGAAATATCGTTCAAGTCACGCAGAGAAGCTTTTCATCCAGAAATTTCCTGGTAGCTCTTAACATGCACTTCACGAAGCCAGTTCTTACGCGATACGATACGAATACCAACCCCTACCACGACAAGTAACAACCCCTCATTTCCAATTACTGTGTATTGGTGAAGTAAATCTTAAAACAAAATAAAGTACAGCAAATTGGTAGAAATTTATGGCATAAATAATACTCTCACTCTTTCTCTTTCTACCCTGCTTTCTTCTCTGTGCGGCATTCTCTGGCAGTTTAACAGAACACGAACAGCACTTACAGCAACAATCGAGGCATGGTTCTAAAGTGGAGCAAATTTGTCCGACACAATAACGCAAGAGGTGATTCGATGTTTCTAAAGTGGAGTTTGTGATCGCTGGTTGGCCCAGAACAGGCTTCTCAACCTCAACCTTTATACATACAAGTACGAGTATCATCCCTACTTTACTTTCGTGTGGGAAAAATATTCCCTTCCCCTATTAATGTGCAAAATTTTTGTTTTGGCAATTTTTCATATTTTCTTCGTGTTGCTCTTGATTTTCTTCAAGGTGCGGGTGCTCCCCATGCGGAAACCTCTTACAACATTCCTTCAGATGGTGGGAGATCTTTTATACGACAAGCACTACTGTTATAAGTTGATTCGCATTTTTCAAAGGATTTACGCTGTGTCCAATGCAATAATGGGGCCATGTCGTGTTATTATCACAAGTACTTGTGCGAAAAGGACCCTCACTACGTGCATACCATTTGCGTGGCTTGATTTACACCCCACCAGTCGGATGGGGGATGTCAACTTGAAGGTTTCAACGGTGTCAGTGGTGATTTTAAATGTTGAACATCCATCTCCCACCTGATGAAACAGATGAAGATGGAACGACTGTGATAAAGCGTTAAAAGAGGCAAAAAAAGAATAAAAATCTGAGAAAATACAAAAAAGGAACGTGCGAGATTATCAAAGATCCTTGTAGTCGAGGACGAGACAAAATTGTAAGCATCGGCTTATCTTAGTCTTGTTCGGTTTGGTATGTACCATCAGTGATGGTAGTGGTAGTAACGTAGACCTGGCATCACTTATTAGTGCGCAAAAGTCTGCTAAACGACATAATTCTCATCACGTCCAAACGATTTACTTTACTGGGTTCTGAAAGTGAGGGTGGTAGGATGTGGGGTGAATGTAAGATTATGCGATGGTGTACTCTACTTCAGAAACTGCTTTAGTTATCACGACACGGGAAACCATTTACTCCAGATGAAAAATTGTATGCTGTTGCGCTAAGATTATTATTTAGAAAGGTACAGATACCTACTGGAGGTTCGTTGTGGGAATTTCAAGTGGCATGGTCAATCTTAATGAAGCCAATTTGCGTCGCGGTTGTAGGTGAAAGTATTATCGTAGCATTTGGTTGCCAATTTTTTCCATTTAAAAATGGTATATAGTGCCATTTGCAAAGATCGAATGGCCGATCTACAATAATTCAAGTGTCATCCTTAAAAGCATGAAAGTTGAAACCCTAACAGACTGCGCGCATAAGTCTGTAAAATAAAAAAATAATAAGAAGTGCCATCTGAATTTAACCCTGACTGAATGATCGAAGCCCTGGCGCCGTTTTGGACCATAGTATACGATTGTGAGTACGAGGAATTTAGACTTTTCTAAATGTTGGTTGTCACAGATAGATGTCAAAGTCGGAAAATGTTTTCATGTTGTTCCAAATCACCTCAGACCTATAAGTCTAACAAGACTCACTTGAGGAGTTGATCAGTCTTATGCTAAATAGCAGTATAAATGGGTGGTGCTTCTGCTAAAAGATGTGTCAGCAGAGGTACGCCGCAAGGTGTCCTCTCTTCCCTCCTCTGGAATTTAGTGGTTAATGAACTGCTGATGTACCTGGAAGCGGGTGGTAGAATGGTGATTGCCTATGCAGATGACGTTGCTATAGCCATCTCAGGTAAGCATCTTAATACCATTAAAGAACTGCTTCAAATAAATCTGAACAGATTAACCCGCTGGGCAGATCGCTATGGATTGGGAGTAAACCCCCAGAAAACTGATCTTGCCCTCTCTTCTTTTCTCAATAAACGGTACCAGTTTAGTCTTTTCCGTTATTTGGATCTCATGTTTGAGAGGAAACTAAACTGGAAACCTAACATTCAAGAACGAATCAAGAAAGCTACAGTAGCTCTATTCTCTTGTAGAAACGCCATTGGGAACAAATTGGGCCTTCAACCTCACACTACCCACTGGCTATGCGTCTTGGTTATACGAACTATACTCACCTACGGGGTGATTGTCTGGTGGACGGCCTTAGACAATGCAGTCAACTGTAGTAAACTAAGCAGAATTCAAAGAACAGCATGTCTATGCATAAGCAGAGCCTTTCGGTCTACTCCCTCTGCGGCATTAGATATTCTGTTTCATTTGACACCCCCAAGAGTCTTAATACATTAGGAATCCTCACAGATAATATCGATTATACCATACCTGAACCTTTGTTTGACAAAGACTTCCATTTAAGCTTCCCCTCTAGATCCTTCCAGATGTTTTCATAGAGGACAAGTCAATCCATCTCCACACAGATGGATCTACAACCGATAGTGGAGTTGGCAGCGGTGTTTCCTCAGATAAGCGAAATCTTCCGTCTTCCAAATCACTGTAGCGGGTTCCAGACGGAAATGTTGGCGGTTAAAGAAGATCTGTCCTGGCTGAAGGAAAACGAGATATCTGAAAAGGATAACCGCATCTTTTCGGATAGTCAGGCCGCTATCAAATCCCTGGACTCAGTCTCACTAAATTCTAAAACCGCTCTTGAATGCCATCATCTCTTATGGAGATGGCAGAGCAGTTCAACCTTCACCTTTGCCGGGTGCAGGGCCACAGAGACATTCCAGGGAACTGTAGGGTCGATGGACTCGCCAAAATTGGAACCACTCTACCTATTCTATCGGAAAAGGGTAGCATTGGTATACCAATGCGTGCAAACTAAATTAAAACTGGATGCCAATAAAAGGACGGACCAACATGTCTAGCGATTAAATCCTTACATGTCCAGCTCTCTCCCAAAGAAGAAAACTTCACTTAGGAGCTTTCATTTATAATGACGTTAACAGTCTCCTACGCTTCATCGTAAGCTCAAACTGGTTCCATTAGTAAGATGTTCATAGATCCGCGTGGCATCACAATGGAGCAATAGGCCTAATTGGGTTGGTGTTTCCAACAGCTACTCTTACCTACCTACCTACCTAAATGTTGGTACTTTGTAGTTGTACTGCCACTAATGATGGTTCTGTTTTTGTTATTTAAAAAAAAATCTATTATACGAGTATGTTCCATACAGCATTCCCTTCGCAGTATGGACAGCTGGAGATGGTTTCATATCTGCGTTCAAAGAGATCTGTTCTGAAAGAGTAACTTGACACCAAAAACTAGGAGGCTGTTACCAACAAAATAGAACGACACGCTCCGGTGAACAAGGCTCGCCAATGCGGAAGACGGCTATCGCTCATGACTTGTAGGAAAATACGCAATCGACGATTGCGCGTCGTTTTGAGACCACAAACCAGCCTGTGCTGGTAGTCTTTCAATTTTATGCTTAGGCGATGTGATTCAAGACATTTGACAAGTGCTAAACGTCCGTAAAAGAATCAAACAAAGTTTTAATTTTGTTTGCCTCTCTGCAACTTCGGCAGTCGTTATCCTACAGAACGCCGAGTTTGGCTTCATGTGCCTACTAGCTAGTGGTGCGCACTAATATCCGTCGTACGACGTTTTTACGTGTCCTACATACATATGTTAAGCCATATCTTTCTTATATTCGGTCGATTAGACTTTTCCTGCAAGCGCTGAGCTTCCGTCGCTAATGATTCACGTAGATTGAGGTGACTTCTAACCAGTTCATCTAATCTTTTATTAATTTACAGGCTCCTATGACTGGGAACCGAAAAGATAGTATGATTTCTAGCCCGGCTGGTGTCCCTTTGTAGTTTTTAAGAAACTTAGAAGTGGTCGTGGTTCGTTTCACTGCAGCCTGACTATCAATGAAAGTAGTCATGGTTTTGGTGGTTGATTTGCTGATGAATAGCTTTCCTAATTGCAAGGATTTGTGCTTCAAATACGCTACATCATTTGGGACAGCAGAGGGACTTGGAATTGCCTCTACTCCGCTATTCATTTTAGCCACATATGTTACAATACTCGTAGATGCTTCCCTTCCGTACTTAAGGAAAATAATTTTTGGGAATTTAGTTAATTGAGTTATGTAGTAATGGTATTTGGCCGTGGTCTTGCGAACCACCAGTTATATTCCTTTATTATTACTATATTACTCGATACAAGCTATTTACATGCAGATCATAGGGCAGAACGCTGAAAACTAATATAAATTGAACGCTTCGTTTGGGCATAAGCGTATTACTTCGTTGGTTCCTATTTCTATTATGTAGAAAGTACCACGGCTATGTATTGTACAATCGTTAAATCAGGCTACACTCAGCATGTGGACGAATCTGCTCGATCCCCAGGAGATACAAGGTGTGTTGTTCACAAAAAAATTAAACACTGTAGGCAAGCTCTGAACGTGGGAAAATAGGAGAATATAACTGTCGATGGAAAATTTAGTTAGAAACAGTATATCAATGAATGAATACGAAAGGCAGCGAATCTTGGACAGAAAGTTGAGACCCCAGAACAATTCCAAAACAATACATGGACAATTATAAGATCAATATCTCCACCAAACAGGGTGACCTGAAAGTAATGACAAAAATGCATTGATTAGTATATAATAATATAGCCATTGTAATGGAAACCACATTAACCACTAAGCTCGACGAAATTTTCAATCTGCTACCCTGGATCAACGCATGCAGGAATGGGCACACGTAAGCAGAATCATTTCCATGATACTAAAGAAACACCAAGGAAGGAAGGAATGGAAAATGAATCAACCTGCAAAATGGAATTACATACATAGGTATCTATCTACACAGGCGGATAAAGGATGGACTGTGAAGCTGGTTTCGTTTTATTTTCAGAAGAATGTCATATTTTGTTTTGTTTTTTTAAGAGGTTCAAACATTTTGTTTAAATAAAACACTAACTCGATGAACAATTTAATAAATTCATTCAAAAGACTATGTCATGCCATTCAACATTTGAAAATTATTTCGGACATATGTTCACCACGTCTACCTTGTTCGAACGCATTCTAGAGGCCCGAAATTCCGATCACTTTTTCAACCAATTGGAGGCGTTTATCGCGTGTTACTAGAACAATATTTTGCTTCCAAGGTGTCAATCGTTGCTGATTTATTGGCACAAACTAGTGAATTGACGTATCCCCGCAGAAATAATCCAATGCGTCAAATCAAACGATCTTGATGGCCAATTGGAGGGTCCATTTCTTGAAATGATTCTGTTGCCTAATGTTTTCAATAAAGCAATGTTTTCATTGTTAGTATGGGGTGGAGAACCATCCTAATGGATCCACAGTTCTTCCACATTGATGTTGTGTAAATTTGGGAACAAATAATCGTTGACCATCGCATTGTCAAGTGTCTATTAGCAGTAATTTGTGCTCCGGCCTCAATTTTGAAGAAAGATGATGCTACCAGAGGCGTACATTTTTCTGGATGCAGTGACATCTGGTGAACATATTGAGGATTGTCCTCCCTCCAAATATGGCAATCCTGCTTGTTTACGTAGACGAATACTGAGTAAAATGTTTATGGTAAAAAATTGCACCAATTGGATCTTGGAAGTCTTCAGGCCAAGATGTCTATGAAAAATTTTGCAGAAAGTGGATGGACAAAGGCCAAGTTGATGTGAACGACGACAAATCGATAAATTTGGGTCCTCTTCAACACAAGCTTCCAGAGCCGCGATATTTTTCTACGAACGCACTGTTCTCATTCTTGTTGGTACGTGAATGTCAAATATCGGTAAGTGTGTGCGGAATTTTTCACCAGTTCGATAAAGAGCACGTTCAGATGACCGAAGATGTCTAGCGTAAATTTCTGGAAGTGCTCTGTTAGTTTCGCGAACAGAGCTTTGATTTGGGAAATAAATTTCAACAACTTAAATCGTTGTTATGATGCCAATCTGTCCATAATGAAATAGCAGACTATACTGAAAACAAATAATCTTGATAGCTCAATGCGATAGCTGATTCGACATACTCGTATATATAATTATGTTGAGGGCCATAGTCCGCAAGAAAACTTTAACTCTGTTAACTGATTTGGTTTAAAGACTGTTACCTTGGTTAGGTTGAGGTACATTAAACATGTTGTAAGTCCATTTTGATACAACTGGAAGAGCGTGAGTGAGCGAGGCCCTAGCTATTCCTTAGCTAATAAAATTCCATGACAACATTTTCGAGGTCCGTGGTTTGAATAGAGCATAGATCATTGAGATTTCGGAAGTGTTAACTGCATTCTGAAGTGTGCCAAGATGCCTTGAAGAGGAAGTGAGCATTATACTTCGTCCTTGCAGCTCCTACAGAAATCGTTGTGAGGAATGTTCAATCTCTGTGCGTGTCTTTCAGTAAAACATTGTCCCAAAATCATGTTGCGTAGATACATATTTATTCTCCTGAGCTTGATCAGCTCTATTGATTGCATTGGATCGAGTATGGGTCTTATAAGAATGGATGAGTCGATCAATGAGTCTACCTATAACTGGCCTAAGAGAGTGCTTAAAAGTGTGTCCTACTCGTATGTTTGACGCTGTCAATCTTTCTATTAGTTGTTTATGGGAATCCGAATTCGGCCAGGTGTGATCATGTGCTGCTTAGCCATCTGGTTGAGATATGTGCGACGATCTTTAATCACTCCTGAGTTTACAATATTCGAAGTTAGGGGTCTGATGCTGCTCTTGAATTCAGGGAAGGAAAATTTAAGACACTACAAATAAATGAAAATACAAACGGGAAAAAAGCTTATGAGGTTTCTTAACCTAAATATGTTCAAATGCCAAAAATATAATTTGAAAAAGGGGTGGGTACTTAGCTTGTTTGGGGCTTTCCTTTCTATGCGGATTCGCTGTCTTGTGGGGGTTCTTACAGGTGGAGGAAAGTAGGCCGTCTCCGCCACAATAACTTCTCCGTAGTCCTTTTTTTGGATGTTGTAGTTTTTTTTGTCTAGTTTGTACGTTGGTGTACGTCTTGTCCCCGGTTAGCTTCTTTAATTTTGTTGTTCGGGTTCTCGTTCTTATTTCCGTTCTTTATTTTCCTTTCTATTGTGCTTTGTTCTGTTTAGTTTCTTTACTTGCTTCTGTTCTGTGTTTTTCTTTTTGGCTCTTGCCACTAAGACGATAAGCTATCGAATGAGCTTACCGCGCCCTTTGGCCATTGCCGCCATTCACACACACACGCACATACATAGGGTCCCTCCAATTCAGCTGTTAGAGCTGCCAGAGCTCTAAATTCTTCTCATCGAATCCCTAGCCAATCACACAGGTTAATGTTCTACACTTGTGGATCATATTTGTTAGTTCTGTTTGTTTTACCGTCCAAATGATTGCTTTGGTGCGAAGCCAGACCTTTAAACCTGAACCAAGGCTAATAGGTTGAGAGCTACAATTGAGACTGCTGAATAGGGAGGAAAACTATGGTATTTCACTAAGGGTACAATGGACCCGTAAACCTTCTTGTAGACATATCCTTCCTTTACAATTATGCTTTGAACTTTTTGTGGCGGTAGGGTATGCTTTACACGTTTTCTTATTTCTTTTGCAAACAATGTGAGTATAGGTTGGGCTTGCGGCCACTGCTGGTTGTGTTGACCTCTCGGGACATCAAGGAGCAGACCGTTCGTCCACTAGAGTCTCCAGGTCTTCCGTTTGGCTCTAGCCGCGATACGTATATGGTCATATCTGGAGCTGCAAGCCGAGAAAGGGAATCCCACCTGTATAGTGGTATCCAGATCATGACAGGAAGAAAACAAAGAGGGGGTGATAGCAGAAGGCGGAGGAAAAACGAAGAGGTTAACATATAATTGATGGACAATTGAGTGGAGAATTTTTTGGGCGTGATTTGGAATAGCTGGTAGTTTGCCTTGGAAGATGATACTGTATGTGGATTGTATGAAGGATTTTTCTGTATAGAGTTTCTCGATAAAAACCATGCGCCAATGTCACAGGCTATATTATGAAAATTGACACTGACATACCTCAGTTATTTCAAGATCACGAGGCTACGAAGCATCGTGAGTGGGCTGACATTTCTGATATATAAATGATTCCATTGCAGAGTGTTTCTCAGCCTAACGGCAGAGTTATTTGCAATCTGCATTCCGAGTTTATCATGTGGAGTAATGGCCTGTATAGGTAACTCGTTACGTTGTGTCATTTAACTTGTACTAGATTATGCAGGGTTTTTTCTTAAATAATGACCAGCTCCATTTTTGATGGATTAACGCTAAGGCCACAGCTGCGTCCAAGAGGAAGTATGCTTAAGGCCTTCTGGAAAATGTCAGTGAGTGTCTGATAGGTTTGTCCAACATATAAAGAGTTACATCAGTTACATAATATATACATCAGTCAAAAACCAGCCAGAGTCATGGAAAATTGGACATTTCGGATGCGTGCCACCCATAGAAGCCGCGGCGAACATTTGAACGATGTTATATTCCATACATAATGGCATCGATAGGCCTTTCAAACGAATAAAAAATTTCAATGATATCTCACACACACTTTGTTTTATTTAAATTTAAAGATAGGAAGCTGATAATGATCAATTAAGTACTGATATGGATTTTCGTAAAAAAATGCATTTGAATCGCTAAAACTTAGCTCCGCTTGGTGTAGTTTGCTAGTAGTGCGGACATGTGGCATATAAATACATAGATTCTGGTTTTGTTCTCTGTACAGCCTTCGTCATAATCCTTCGTTATTTCCCTTCCATTAAATCTTTTCGAACTTGTTAGGACGTATGTCCTATAGAAATGTGTCACATTCACTGGTTATTCCGCTGGCACATTGTTTTTTTTGTTTTGCTTGGGAATAAGTTGTTTTTCGAAGCGTCTGCTTCTGAGCCGTGGTTACTCTCTCATTTTAGGGAGGTAGCTCTTGAGGACAACCTTTAGTATTGAATTCAAAGTCTTTCTGCTTGACATACAAATGTATGCTTCGAAAACGTCTTGTTGGACAGCGCTCATTATGTAATTTGCCTCCACTGCAACTGTGCATACCACCACTGATTTTATAATGTGGATCCCTTCCCTTCACTAATGAATAATGAATATATAACTTGGTGGAAACATTCTCTCTTCATGGATTTATTAGTTGCAATTAGCCACTTCCGCCTGTCAACAGTAGGTGGCCCATCTACTTAATTGAGTTGAGCGATTGTATTGCTCCATGTTCATTCAATAGGAGGAGGTAGTGCGATGCCAATAAAACCATTAATTTGATTGGCGTATAGCAAAGCTTGTGGATAAAGTCCGAAAGTTGGCACAAAGTATCATAGTGCTTTCCAATGCGCTTTGTCGAGAAAAGCAAACTAGCGACAAATCTCAGCGACTGTAGCCGCATCAGCCTTGAAAGAAATATGTAGTCGTCGGATCTAGGGTCCAGGTTACTTAAGAATTGAAGAAAATTGACCCCCTTCTTCAATATTTGGGTGCCGAAATGTAAGCAAGCAAAACTAGCTCGGAAAAGTAGTCCAAGACAAGACAAGCCAATAGATTCTCAAAGTTCGAATGTTTAGGTTGTTTTTAGAATGACGATTTTTTGAAACATTCTTCTTTGCAAATTAAGATGATTAGAAGCCTTGTGAAGAAATTAGAGAATTGGATTTGAGCCAGTATCGACTCCAGCAAAATGCCAGCGTATGTCACAAGCCTTTCAATAATCACTCCTTCGCGCAGCTTTGTCTAATCAGCTGTAGCTGGCCCTACGTAGAGCAGCAATTTTATGCCATTAAAGATAGATGTTACGCGGATAACTCAGAAACAATCGCAAAGCACTTAAGCACAATATCGATCAACTTATCCATAAAATGCAGCCTCAACTATCGAAAATGTACTGACCGAGGAAGCTAATTTAATAATTTTTCAGATTTTAGGACCGATACTGACAAAAATGATTCTTGACGACTTGAGATGTTGCTGTTGTCGACGACGTTCTCAGTTTAGATTTTTCTGCCTACGAGTATATGCTGTGTCGTAAAGACATTGCATCTATTTTGGTAACCTACGTATAATACATCCCAAGACTGTCGTTTCGGTTTTCAAACAGGTCTGTAGATAATGTTATGATCCTGAAAGAGGCAGATATATTTAATTTTACTTGGTTGTACTCGCTCCGGAAATCAATCCCAGGCCACTGCCATTAACACCACTCTTTCTTTGGCGAGTTTTTTTTTTAAAGAAAGACCTTAGCCCTGAAACATAAGCCCAAGAGTCTTTCAACGTACAAATCAAAAAATGAGACAATGGCTGAGATTGATTAGGAAATTTTATCAAATGCGGTAAGTTAACTCGTTCCTGCATCGTCTATTTCTCGTCCCTCCTGTTAGTAATATTCATCACGAATATGAACTCATTTGAACCTTGACTGGTATGTTTCTTTGTTATTCAAGAATTGTCGATATTTCTCCTGAAATTCTCCATTATTATAAATATATTAAAACTCTACTCGACAGACACCCTTTGCTTAGAAATATTGTATGCATTTCGATCATGTCCAATGGCCCTAGTAAACGACCCTTTTCTGGACCAAAAACTATGCGGTATTCTTTCATTACCTTCAGCAGATACGTAGTCTGTTGAATGAAATTCCCATAAACCTGCAACCATACGGTTCACCATTGTCACATCAATTAAAATGTTCACTGGAATGTGAACTTTGTGAGGGAAAAAAAAAATTAAATTTTATAAAAAAAACCAATTGTATCTCCAGTTTCTTCCCATGCAAATATCCTTTTTGTGGTGGTGTCACCAAACAAAAAGGACATCTGTATCGGAAGAGAGTAAAAAAAAAATTGTGGTAAGGGCAACAGATACCAACAAACGAAATGAATACGAATTCCGGATATGGACACGAATATGAATGCGAATACGGATACAAGAACTTGCACTCATTGTCGCCCTGACTCTAATTATTATCAAGTAATCTGGTTACAATTTCACTTCCGTTCTTGTTGTCCTTTCGTTTCCTTGTTTGCTTTTAGATTGTTCGTTGCTTTGGGTGGGATATGCAGAACTTCCGTATGGTAACAGATTTATGTTTCTTCTCTCATGCATGACCCTGATACGTTTTTTGTTTCTACATTATTGAGGATTTAATGAAAGGAGATAAAAAACCAGCATTTGAGAACGAGGATATGGTTTAAATAGACTTTTTACGGAAACCATGTTAGTTTCCTCCGAATTCAAATCTGGTAACAAAAATATAATGAGGTGCTCGCGCCTTTTGAGCTAAGGTAGGTCAAACAATGCTCGAATCCTTTCCATTGAATCCCATTTCTCATTCTGCTGGCCAATTTTCTTATTCAATTTGATATGAGTAAGACACAGCAGCCTAAGTATAACACTAAGACTCTTACTACGATCATACTGTTAAGGTGACTGAAAAGAATCGAAAAAAAAACCAATTGCAGCTAGCTTATTGCTATTGCATATTGCTACTATTTATTGGGAAATTTAAACGAAACAACGGTTGCTTTAGATGCTTTTTATAACTAACTTTTTGTTGATAGGTATAACTCTCTCGCTATAACAACGGATGGGATTTTTGGCTTAAAGCTTCATCAATGATTTAACATACACCAGAGAAGCTGTAACCAGAAGAATATAATACAAAATTTCCGATCTGTATTCAAACAATGATCAACGCGTCATCATATCGGAAATGGAGGAGCCAAATCAGAAATCCATTACAAATGCTTATCGCTGCACTTTATCTAATAATCATCGAAGGGTCTCTCTACGCTCTCCGCCACGAACTCATCATCCCGATCCAGCACCCAGTTGAAGACTAATTTGTCTTTATTTTTTGTAACATGTTCAACATAAATAATGCCCGCGCTGTGTACAATCACTTTAAGGGTACTCAAACCCATTGAGCGCGCGCTGATTATAAAAAAAAATAATAATAATCTAGATAGCAACAACCCAATCACTTCGACCATTAAAAGTAGTCATGATAGTATTTTCCATCTGAGCTCATGTAAGATCAAACCATTTTTCATTGTTCAGCAAAATATCCGTAGTGTGAGGCGAAATTTTGATCTTCTTGTTTGCAATCTGGAAGCCTTTTAATTTTTGGCAGATTTGATATGTACGAGTATATCTGAGATAAGAATTTTTTCCTGTGAAACTGAAGACTATTTTATTCCCTGTTATACATTTTATGCAAACACAAATTTTGTGCGAGATAAGTGTATAGCGAAGACTTTAAAGCGATACGCCATGGTTTGGCTAGCGCAGATTTAATTAAAATATGCTTTAGTCTCCGCTCTATTTATTTTGAATTTTTTTATGTATACAGATTACAA
The DNA here is from genome assembly GCA_949129095.1 of Volucella bombylans. Classification (NCBI taxonomy): domain Eukaryota; kingdom Metazoa; phylum Arthropoda; class Insecta; order Diptera; family Syrphidae; genus Volucella; species Volucella bombylans. Next base: position 118,782,724 of record OX422142.1, on the reverse strand, counting down.
GCCAAATATCCTCAATCTTTTCTAGACGATTTCTCAAATTTTCTAATTAATGAAAAAGGTTCAAATGTGATCATTATGGGTGATTTCAACATTGACATTCTTTCTACCAACAGTGCGTCTGATTGTCTTCTCAACCTGACTGCTGAGCATGATTTCTCCTCTTTTATCAATGAAATAACAATTCCAATTTCGAGTAAATGCATTGATCATGTTTTCAATCGTTGATAAGCAATTGTATCGGTGTTAATTTTGACTTACAAATAACTGACCATTGTATGACGGGTATTTTGTTAAAGGTCTAAGCGGAATCCAGACGGATACCAATCAACTTCGTTACGAATGTTGGCAAGAAGTCTATGCCAAAGAAAACGCTTCTAAAGCTTATGAATTATTTTGGAACGCTCTTCAAAACTATATTAGTTCTTCTACACAACCTTTTGTCAAACATAGAGCTCAAACTAGATTAAAGCCATGGATAAACATTTCTCTTCTGAAAAGAATTAAATTAAAAAGCAAATTGCCTAAACTGTGTATTATATTCGTACGTTCATTTAATTCTAATCTGAGAAAACGGGTTAAGAAAATGAGCAAAACCATAAACAAGTAAATATTGAAGTGTCGCGACAACTACTACTGCTCCAGATTTCACGATTCAAAAAAATAACCCTAAGAAGAAATGGAGAGTTGTTAATAGTATAATTAACACCAATACTTCAAAAATATTTCAAATACTTCAAAATTCAAAAATATTGTGCTGTGTAGTGAAGGTGTTGAAATAGTGGAACCCGTAGCAGTTACCAATGAGTTCAATAAATACTTTGCCTCAGTTGGGTCTATGTCCTCTCAATCTAACTTTAACACAATTTGCAACGCCTGTGTTTAGTTTGAGTTAGTGCAAAGAACACCCCACATGAATAGTTTCGATTTTGGAAATTACTGGGTTAGAAATTTTGCGAGTTATTGTATTTACTCACGCAAAAATTCCAGGTCGTGTGGAAACGATGGCATTTTTAATGTCGTAATCAAGAATATTGTGCCTAACTTAGTTGACATATTAGCATATCTGTTTAATAGGAGAATTTTCAGTGGAGTTTTTCCTGACTACCTCAAAACTGCTGATATATTAACACTCTTTAAAAAGGGTAGTCGAAAAGATAAAAACAATTACAGGCCGATTTCCTTGCTATCTTCAATTTTGGAAGTTTTTGAAAAAGCATTTACAAAGAACTCAATTTTTCAGTCCGGTGCAGTTTGGGTTTAGGGAAAGATTTTCCACTGAAGATGACTTACTATTTTTCTGCAATTTTATAAACAAAGTAAAAAGTTTTGTGCCGGCCTATATGTCGATATAGTGTTTGACATGGTTTGCAATGACATTCTTTTGGATAAGTTAATATTTGTAATGCTCACCGCCTAGCTAATTCTGTGTATTGTTTAGGTCCTTGAAAATACTGCCATTAAGGCACTTGATTTATTTTAGAGTCTCTAAGATCTTTTTTATGAGAGGTAGCTATTTAGAGAATCCTATATCTGTATCTTATAAACTTTTTAACCGTCTTCCAGCCGAGAAGACTCACGACGACTTCTCGTACATTTTCAAATAAAATCAAAGCATGGCTTCTTGAGTTTGAAGTTTTGCTCACTTACCTTGTGTAATTGTTCATTTTCACACTGCCTGTTTTTATTTTTCTTTGCTCTTTTTTCGTTTATAATTTCTGTAATTTTCTAGATATTGTTAACTTTTAATTTATCCACAACTAAAATATTGTCACCCAACAGTAATTAAAGTTATTAAAGTATTTCTTCTTGAAGTGGCATTTTATTGCTATAATTAGCAAAATACAAATGTCACCAGTTATTTTCTTAAATATTTTTATTTTCTTTACCTTCTGTAACTAAACTTAAGGAAAACTCTATAATTGTTAAGGAAATAATGAAGTAATAAAAAAAAGATATCCCAAACTCAGTGCAACAGCATGTCGAGCAGGTTTTCTTGTCCTCCAACACTTCTTCTTTCTGCTACCCACAAATTCAGAACGCAGCAACTCCCAATTGCTGTGAGGGAAACGATCGACAGCGCATTCGCTCTAATTGGAAACCTTAAGGAAGAAAATTTCATTCTTTCCAAGAAGGACGTCAATTTTCTGCATATCGTCAACACCCTACAGCAAAAGCCTCTACGTAAATGCATTGAAATTGAAGGAAATTCCATTGTGGACAAGTAAACTGCGCTGAATTCTACGATCAAGATGCTGGAAGAGGGACGGACTGGGGGAAAACATTAGTCGTGATGACATCAAATCTTGCTACTTCAAAACTATCAAGCGTAAGCCGTGGAACAATGTACCAACAAAACCACTGTATTTAGTTTGTGTTATGACCATTGAATGCAAAGATAAAATTTTAAGTAAAAACCGTAATACGCACCTATCAGCAGGTATCTTTTGTACCCAATCAGCAAACGAGCCAATATATGTCGATGGAAGCCTTACGCGATATAATCGTCTAGTATTTAACCAAGCCACACAGATCAAAATAGACAAAAAGTTTCAATATCTGGTATCAATAAATGGTAACAGTTTAATGAAAAAAAATGAAGATAAGATTATAAAAATGTATACTATTGAAGATCTTGATAACATATCGTAACCTTGTTCTTTCTCTAATTTTTTAAATTATGGCTAAGATTAGTAATAGCATAATTGAAGATCCTCATGATATTTGTTTTTATTTTCTCCTATTTGCCATTTCGATAAAGAAATGTCTAAAAGTGTTTTTCACAATGACATACATATTTCGTATCGTATTTCCATATCGGAATATCAAAAAGACTTTTATAATATTGCTGGATATAAGTTTGCTCCTAATTTTGCTGTCTTTTGGAATGAAAATTTGGGTTGTGAGTGTCAACCTATTTCCATCTGTAGTTCAGAATTGATTAAAGTATCTTGTGCTCTAGGGAATTACAATCTGGTTTTTCTTTGTGTCTACAGACTTCTACAGAATAAGGACTTATCCTTACTTTTAAGTATAGAGAATGCCAGTATTCTCTTTATTGTTGGTGATATTAATCTCGATCTTCTACATGATTTTACTGACTCAGTTAACTAATATCGGCTAATGGTCTAGAATCTTGTATAGATGTACACACTAGAATCACTGCTTCTCCCGTAACTTGCACTGACCACATTTTATCTCTACTTGACCGCAATACAAATCTATCGTTAATTAGCTCGGTATCTGATTTTAGAATCACCGATCATTGCATGACGTGTGTGTTTCTTCATAAAACTCGGGATAAACCTCCAAATCAGGTACATACTATTACAGCGTACTGAACGTACTAAACTTTAATAATGCTTATTTACTTTCCGAAAATTGGTCAGTTGTATTTAATGAATCGGATCCCTCCAGTGCTTTTGATCTTTTTTTTAATACTTGCGTCCTTGTGGGAAATGTCTGTTCCAAGCCCATCTTCTTCGGAATCATCTTCAATTGATTGAACATCAGCAGAAACGTTGTCAGAGTTCAATTGTGTCCTGAACATGAACGTTGGGAATCAACCTATCAAGGAGTATATTGTCCTCTTCATCAAAATCAATACCTAATAATGACTCATTCGATTCAGAGTTGCAGGCATTTGAGCCATCAAATATCTTATGCCAGCATATCTTTAGTTGTTCAGTTGTTACCTTATCCCAAGTTGATTTCAAAAATAAGATCGCCTCTCTTATTGAAATTTTCCTTAAAATCTCTGCAATTCCTTCGTGTTCCTTAGCAACCACCATCGATAATAAGCTTTTTCTGTAGTTAAAGCTTAGTCAAGCATATGGCATTTTGGTCCATGGGTTGTAAAATGGATGTCGCATTTGGTGGCAGAAACATCAGGTCAATGTTTCCATCGTCGCTTTGCATTTCTTCATGGCTTGTTGCATTGTCGAGCAGTAGTAATGCTTTCATCGGAAGATTATGTTCATACATAAATTCACAAACCTGGGTTCAAGAAAAATGTAAACAAATTAAAAAAATCATGGATTTTGAGTTCAAATGAGTTTTCGTACTCAAGTGGGTTTTCAAAATGTTTGAAACATCTCGGCTTTTTGGACTTGCCAATAACAAGTGGCTTAATTTTGTGTGTCCCAGATGCATTGCAGTACAACATGAAAGTTATTCTTTCTTTTGGACTTTTAAGACCAGGAGAATTTTTTCGCTGCTGGAGACAATAGTTTTGTCTGCCAGTAATCTATAACACAGACCAGACTCATCTGGTTCTCAATGGTTCTTGGATGGTTCCAAGTCTGATATTCACAAATCAAATGCTGGTGTACCCCAGGGCTCCGTTCTGTCTCTGAAGTTCGTTTTAGTTTTCCTTGTAGGTGACTCAAGTGGTAATTATCCCATTTTCCAAAAAACTTAACACATGCTCCGGCATTTTTAGAATAGTGGCATCCTCTTTACCTGTTGCCTGCTACTTCTAATCCAATATATTCCTTTGTTGCTCTTCGGCTATAGAACGGTAACATCCGGGTATGATAATCTCATTGAATACCTATATAAGAAATATTACTAAATGGTGAACCACCAACAGAGTGGGCCATAATGCTTCGAAAACATAATGCTGTTGGCTATCGTTAAAGCGTAGTTTAAGCACCTAGCCATAATCCATGAAAGGCACTTGCATAGTTGAGACCGAAAAACTTTCCATTCGCAGTATGTATGTCAATGGCAACCTACGTTGGAATGCTGTCGTTGAAAATGCTGCGAAATGTCTTGGTCTCCTCAAACGATGTAAGAAATACTTTTCCCCCTATGATCCGGCCTCAATATATAAGGCATTCATCCGCCAAAAATTGGAATACAATACCCACATCTGGTCAGGTGTCCCCAAAACAGCTTTGCACCTGCTAGATGGGATTCAAAACCGAGCGATAAAACTCAGAGGTCGTTCTTGATTAGTCTCAATTAAGTGGGGAGGTGAGACTATGTATCCTTATCACTACGACTAGGTTGGGACTATTGTGATTTTCTGAAGTTAAAGCTCACCCGTTAAATTCTAATAAATTCGACTATGTCTTTGAGTGAGCTGGCAGTGATATCTTCTTCCTGAAAGTATGGCTTACTCAATATAAGCCAAAATAAATCCGAGAATATACGTCTATGTCTCGTCTATCTAAGCGATAAATCGTACTTGGTGGGATAATATGGTAAAACAAAACTATGCGTCCTGGTTTCTATCCAGCAAGAAGGCCTCCCTACCGATGTTACCCATCTCAGTAGACTTTAGATAAAGTATCACGAGATATTCAATACGACTCCTTAAAAAGTTACAGACGATCTTGCCACTCTTCGCATATACATATACTCGCATATACGTATACTCCACAAGAGTCTCATACCTCCAACGCAGTCGACTTCACCACGATAAACTTTCCCGAGCCGAACAAGTCATGCAAAAACCAATTCTCTCATCTTACATTTCCGACCAAACTAATTTCCGTAAAATCAACATTTATCTAACCAGGGCTTCTTGTGAGCTTACCAATCTATCTTTGGTCGATGACCTCTTGGTATTTAGAGAGAAATATTCAAATCCGTTTCACTTCATGTATTGTATCACAAAAAACATCTCCTACATGCCGTACTACATAATCGTAGACTTATCTCTCTACGAAATAAAAGAAACAAGTTATGGACGGTATTTCTTTGCACCCACTCTTCTTCTGACTATTCAAACAATCTAGGTATATATGTTCACTTCATCGAACTATACGACTCTTTTTATCAACGCTACCTAAGTAGTGCGGAAACCAATCTTATAAATGATTTCAAGTCCTTTTTTCAACTTCTCAATTCCAAGAGTAAGACCGACCGACAGCATTTTATACGAAGCCTTAAGCTTCAAATGCAAGTCTTTTATTTCGCCCAGACAACATGGTTTTCTAAAAGGCAGATTAACTACCACAAACCTAGATGAACTCCTGTCTTTTGCTCTCGCAGCCTTAGAAAATTGGAAAGAAATCGATGTTATCGCAACCGATTTTACTAAAGCGTTTGATAAGATATCTCATCAACTGATCCTCTTCAAATTGTCTGCTCTCCGCTTTGAACCTATTTTATTAAAATGGATTTCTTCTTGCCTGGTAAACCGATTTTATAGTGTTCGTTTTAGATCCTCACTTTCTATTCCTTTCCTTGTCTCATTTGGGGTTCCACAAGGCAGTCGTCTTGGTCCCCTTCTCTTTATTCTTACTATTAACGATTATGCTTACTATTAACATTTACGCTGGCAACACAAAATTTTTTTTAAAACTATTTCGTCTCCCCATGGCTCCGTCCTTCTTTAAGAAAACCTCGATCGGTCTTCAAGCTAGTGCCCCATAAACTACTTCGAAACTGCTTCTAATGTAAATGCAATCCATCTCCTCTACGACCTTATTTTCTTTATGGTCAACCAATTCCCCTGGATCAATCTTTTCAAGACCCTGACATATTGTTCGACCGTGAGCTTAGTTTCCATTCGCTTATCGATAAGATGATCCTTAAAGCCAACATCTCACTTGGCTTTATTAAACGTAGGTCCAAGGAGTTTTCCGACCCATACCTAACCAGATCTCTTTATGTTCGCCCTCTGCTTGAGTATGTCAATGAAGCTTGGTCCCCATTTCACAGAGTTCAAGTTTCCCGAATCGAGGGTATTCAACGTCGTCGGTTCCTCCGAATTGCTCTCATTGGTCTATCCTTTGACGACCCTTTAATCATACTTCCCTATCAAGACCGCCTGAAACTTATCAATTTGAATTTCTTAAAAGTACGTAGGAATATAGCTGACTTTCTTTTCATTCGTCGACTGCTCTCAGATTCCATCGACTTGAGATCCCTTTACAACTCTTCCTCCAACACCACCACACCTAATTTATGTTGTCTTCATTTCTGATTTCTACCTAAGCACTCCTCGTCTCAAACTTGGTCTGCTCCACCATTCCATTGTTTCCTAGCTCTTACTCGTAAGTCGTCTTAGTATTGAGATATTATGCTAAATAAATTGGGGCTTATCTAGAAGACGTAACAGAATACGTCTGTTATGCGGCTATAGTGGCAAAGGATCTGCTGTCTCTTCGCCCTCGTTACACATGCGATAGCTGTTGTCTTGTGCTATTCCCAAATGCTTTTTGACTCTGCAGTGACGAGTTAGGAATTCGGTTACTGCGTGTATCTGACCCATAGAAAGCTGTAGGAGTTCTTTTGTTATTTTGAGAGAAGGGGTTGGTAAAAAGTTTTTGACTTGCATGTTACCTTCAGTTTCCGTCCAGTAATGGAGTGCCTTTGTTTTTAGCCAGTTACTTACACAGTTTTCTATGGAGCTAATTAGTAACCCGCAAAATGATCGATGAACCTTTTCTGGCCAATTCGTCTGTTCTTTTATTACTATCATAACCACTTTGACCTGGCACCCAGATTAAATGAACCCCATTGGTGCTGGCTAGTGCTTTGAGAGGTATAATGCAGTCCCAGGCAATTTTTTTGAGATTATCTCAGAAGCGGTGATAGCAAGTAGGGCTGGTTTGCTGCCAGAATATGTTCTTTTTAGTGGCAGATCTGTTTAAGTTCTCCCTAATTTAGAGCGCTATTACGTGTATCTCAGTGTATTGGTAGCTTATCCATGTATGCTTGCTTAAACTCTTTCGTCTGTTTTGGATCCGTCGGTGTTCCACACCGGTGAATCTTTTGTAAACAGGGATTTACTCTTCTCCCAATTCTGTCGATCAGGGAACATACAATTTAAGTTATGGTTGAAGCTGTACCTTTTTGTCTGTAAGAGTAGTTCCTATTAGTTCATTTCTCCTGAGTTCTAGTAAAAGCTCAGGGTAATCTACAAATGAAGAGGCGGGAGCTTCAGCAAAATCTCTAACGCTGCGTGGGACACACAAGCCAGACTTCGTAGGTTGTTTAGTCCAGCCTGTGTAGACTTTCGTTTGCCATCAAATTGGAGGTGCATATGTGACTATAGTTCTGTAACTTGTTGTGTACAGCCACAATGTAATTGTTTGGTTAAGGCCACAGTTTTACTCAGTAGACTTTTGCTGGTCCACAGAGAGATCCTGCTTTTTTTTTTTGCTATGTAGGTTCCAATTGATGATGATTGATGATTTGATGATTTTGGATGCATCTGTACATCTGGGTGTTCGGTGTTGTCGAAAGCTGTCAAGGAAGCATTACACCACAATTTCTTTGGTGGTGATGCTAATATTGCTCAGGCAACTGACACCCTCGAATACCGAAGAAATCTCTCCTGTCTCACTTTGTTCTATCGCTGATTTTATCACCAGTGCTTTATGGAAATTTCCAGTAGCATTCCACAACTTTAAACCTTCAACCGAAATACCCGCGTTGCTATAAATGCTCGTCAGTCAAGCCCACTTCCGGACGTACTCTGAAATATCGTGATTCGTTCCTCAGCTGTACAACAACTTATGGAATGTCCTGAAAACATTTAAGACCAATGTACATCAACGGTATATTTTTCTGTTTCTTTCGCAATTTTCTTTCGCTCTCGCTTTGTACAAACATTTTAGGAATACGCAAAATTGCCCGCGCGTGGCCTCATCCGTGTGAAATCGAACAAAACTCAGTGTGTTCGTAGTGTAAGACATGGCAACTCTAATCCAATCAACTCTTTAGATGAATAGGTCAAAGATGCAGCAACCCGGTAGAAATAAGGATCGTTTATGAAATAGACAAAGGTCTTATGGATGGTTATAGCTCAAAAAATATCTTTTGAGGATCAGCTCGGGGAGATTGTGAGATCCTTTTGCGATATTAAACCGTCGTGGCAGCAGCACTATGGCCGGCATATCTGCAATTAGGTTTTCTCTCTGAATTTTTCTGTACGGTCAATATACGAGTAAATGGATTACAGATCATTCAGGCGAGTATAGATCTCCACTCTACCTGTTTACTTCAGAGAGGCTTCTGAATGTCTAAGTCTTGAGTTCTTGTGTAAAGCAAGTGTCAGGAAAATTTAGTTGTGGATTCATTGAATGGAATCCACTTACCCATGAAGGCAGAAGAGCGGGGCGCTCTAAGCAGGCATGACGTACTCGTAGAACAGTCGTAGAGGAATCGAGGACTAATGGAATAGGTTGGACCGAACTCAGCAAAGCAGAAAATCGAACATAATGCCACACACTATGCCCCATAGCTGCCACAGGAATTGAGTTAGTAAAGGACCTTGGTTCCAAAACCAACATCCTCAAAAGAGTATAAAGAGTTGAAATGAAGAAGAATGAGGTTATGGAGGGAGCTTATCATTTGGATGAGCCTACATCTACCAAAGAAGATCTTGCATTTATGGTAGGGCTCGTCCACAAATGCGAAGATTATCCTTTCGGATAAAACTTAGCATATCGTAGACTTCCTAGCTATTTTAAAGTATTTTATTGCTCTTTAAGTGATCTGTACCTCGTAGACTTCATTACCGGCACAATGGAGAAGGTATGCTGGGCCGGTAAATAAGTGGAATAATTGTGACTTCTTGAACAAGAATTACCACTTTCCATGGAGAGTTGGGTTATTTCGATGGTCACATGAGCATCAGCACCACTTTTGTACCTCAGTGATTCAAATGTTTGCTTAACTGACCCCGTTCGACTTTTAGCCTTTCCGGTCCAAGATGTGAATTCCAAGAAAATAAACTACAAAGACTCTCCCCGGAATTTATGCTGTTGAGTTTACTTTACAACTCAAACTTTTACTCTAGTAAACCCCGGACTCAACAACTTGTTTTGCAAGATTTGCCATATTCCAGATTTGCCTGTTCAAACAAACTCATTCCCAACTCTAACCTTTCTGTCCACTCGGGCTGATAAGTTCATTTTAATGGAAAGGCTCTCCCAAAAGGATTAATGTTTAGGGGTATGTTCATATTGAAAGACGCAAAAGTAGTTTGCCATCTGAGTCTCTAAAAGTCTAGGAAGAAAGACAAGGAACATCGGACTTTGTTGTTTTGTTTTTTAAATCAGGTGTCAGATAGCAAACAACAACGTATAAATGCAATCCTGGTCAAGTTAATTTCATGAATCAAAACATATAGCACCTAATTCAGAGACAACAATTGCTTTGTATCCGTATTGTGGTCAAATCAGACTTCAGCCAGGCATCACATTGTAGCAATGCTTAAGCACAATTCATCATTCTTCTGCAATGCCACAAGCACATGGGTCCAAGGAGTCCTACACACACACACATATAGAGCTTCAAAAAAAAAAAAAAAAAACTTCAGCTCACTCCAAAGCATACCCCGATGGATGCCAGAGTGCTGTTATTCCGTTATGTAAATTCTTTACAGCTGACTTCAAACATGTTTTCATTTGCGTCTTCTAATCAAAATGCAGCGTTTCTCCACAGCCGTATATCTTTGCTCAGTACATTGAATATGCATGTGGCGGTAGCGTGTGGGAGGCTCTACTCAAGACCCTCTTCTTTACGAATTTATAAGCTGGTCCAGGATCACACAAAAACACAAAAACACATACTCCCACACTTACAGAATAGACACACAAACACACAGAATTCCAAGCACCAACGATACACAGTGAATCCAGAAAACGATGTCATTTACATGCACATTCAAGCATTAAATCATTCCGTTGAAGTACACATCCTTTTCAGTGTCATCCATCGTCATTATGCCATTCCGGTAGAGGGAGGAAGACCTCCAGCTAACCATAACCGAACTATAGCACTGGGATAAGCTTAAAACTTTCTGTACCTACAGCTCTGTTGAAGCAAGTACCGCCGCCGCTCAGATGAGATGTTCTATAGGTGTTCGTACGAATACATGCATACCATATAACAAACACCAGACCATCAACCCAACTTTCAATCTCTTACCGTCCGAGCGCACTCTATGTTTATGGGGTGTTCTGTGCGCCGGTATTGCGCTCATGGTCTCTGCATCTCGTAGAACAGCGTTCATAAATTCTGATGACACTACTTCCCGACACCTTGTTGTTGTTGCTGTTGCTATGTTATAAGCTCGTTATTACGAAGATATAAAAAATTATACTGTCCTCCATGCTAATCTCAACCCTTTAAAGCATTTGTCATACTTTGAGGCACTTAACCTGTATGCCAGAGACATGATTACATATCCCCCCCACGCCACCTGTCTTTTTGTCAGCACTCACTCACCGCAACTCTCTGCCATAAATTAATTCATTTAACCAAGACTAACTGAGCTATGGAATATTGTGGGATGGGGTTTTGGGGGTTGGCGTTGTGGTTAAAAGTTGAGCAAAACCGCTAATGTGTAGCGTGTTCCCAGATTCCACCATACCACCCCTTGGACGGGCTCTCACATTTTTTTTTTGTTTTTTTGGACTCTTTGTCGATTAATAACGTTCTCATCACGTGCCGTGAAAAGTTCTCAAAGATTCATTCATGGGTGAGGTTGATCGCAATATGGGCTCTTTCATTCGAGTCAAGTCCCGCATCAGCAGCAGCATCAGCAACTGGTGTTCATATGCCTGAACCTCTGGTCTGGACAGGCGATGGGTAATGGTATAAACGTGTATACCTTTGTGTGTGTGGCAAGATTACCATAAAATTAAAAAAGTTTCGGATTTTCCGCCCGCGCGCGTACATACTATGTGTATTTGTGTGTGAATGAGCTTGGCGTGCGTCTCAAACACCTTCAGCCTTGAAACACCCCCGACGAAAAAGGAGTTGTGCGAACAAAGGAGTTTTCGAATTTTCGTTGTTTCGTTTCGTTCGTCAGCTCAGAAATGACAACATCCTTGAGTTTTTTGATTAAAAGAGTTTCTTGTGTACCGTTACGTATAAAGAGGGCGAAAATTTGAAAAATTATATACGAGTATCACCCACCAACACACGCACATATGAGTACTTGTACGAGTAGGTACCCTAACCAAATAAAGTGAAAATATAACAGCGAAGGGTATTGCGTTTCGAAAGCGCTCTTTACCACTCTGAGCGTTGCGCAACATGTGCATGATTTATGAATGAACCGCTTAATTGGTTTTGTCGCCAGAGTGCGGGGGATGAAATCTCATTTTGCGAAAAAAAAACTTTCGAAATTTTGACAAACAAGGGGCCATACATTATAATGAAACGTGTGTCATGCTGGGGATGAGTTGGTGGGGGGTCGCGACGCACTCAAAATGAAGGATGGGGGTACCTACTCAGAAATATCGGGAGACTTGATCAAAGACATGGTGGGATGTCATTCTGAGAAGGGACCATTCATTTTGATTAAAACAGAAATTGAGGATTTTGACAACAAACTCTGCTGGGGGATGCAAATTTGCGAACGCATACTTCAACACACCAGACGTAATGACCTCGGCGCGTAAAATTTCTAACATTGACCAATAACTAACACCAACAGGCTTAAGTTCAAGGTTTGATTTTACTGAGCAGCCCTTAGAACACATCAACTGTTCAAACTGTAGATTGGGTTAGTAGTGTAACAATAGAGTTAATAATAAGGATAATGTACGCATGATCACTAAAATATCATATCAGTCCAGAGTTTACTGAAACCACAATTAACCAACCTCTTCAGATAGGTGTATCCCTTCAGCCAACAGCTTTTCGTGCGGAATTTTAGTCTTACTCTGTTGTCATCCCTGTGGGTTACATTCAATTCCCCGCGGAAGAGTAACACTGTCCATCCGCTTCGCATTTTCGAACCATCTCAGAAGCTGCAGGAGCGCTTAAGATTATTTCTATCATATGTCTGCCGTAACTGCGGCTAACATGATCCATTCTGAAGTTCAATTTTCAATGGCTCATTCCGCTCGAGCAATACTAGTGGTGTTTGACCAATGACTCGAGTAATGTTGGCCTCCAATTCCTCAATTGTAGCCGGCTTATCCATGTAGACTTTAGACTATACCTGACTGACTTAATCTAGAGGTGTGATGTCCCATAACCTCGGCGGCCAATTCACCAGTCCAAAGCGTGAAATTAAGTATTCACTGAATCGTCAGCGCAATAAAGTCATGGTTACATGGCACCATCTTGTTTTAAGCACGAGCTTCAATTTCAGGCAGCAAAAAGTCCATAATCATGGCGCTATAACGGACCGGTCTCAGTTTTGACGAAATATGGACCGATGATTCATAAACCACACCAAACTGTTAGTCTATCTGAAGCGGCCATCTTGAACATCGGCTATTTTGCTTATTGACCTATCCATTAAGTCAGAAATGGGCTTCGTCGCTGAATAAAATTTTGGCCTTGTTTCATTTAATTCTGATTCGCTAAATCAGCTTTCGAAGTGTGCCTATTATAAAGCCTTTTGAGGAAATAATAGGCTGAAACCAGCACGCAGGTCACAGTCTTCAAGAGGGGCACATCAACCAGATCGAAAATATTCAGAAGATCTGATGGCACCTATACTGAAACTCTCTATCTCATGCTTGAAACTCATTTCCCTTTTAACCTCATGATAACCGGCTCACAATCAGCTGAGATCATTGAGATTGCAAGTGAGTTGAATACCATATCCCGTAGTAACAAGTATCTGTAATCGGCTATGTTTAGGAGTTAGGTCATGAAAGATGATGTTGCCCCGATGGCATATATCCAAGAGTTATAGAATACAATTTATACTGCTAGCTTGCAGCTTTAAACTTTAAACCAATCAGTCTAACTTCCTTTATGTTGAAAAGCATGGGCGGGTAGTTGAGCTTCATGTACGGAAAACAACCTATTGAGAGAATTAAATGAGAAAGAAGACGTGATTCCTTTTGTATCCTGATAGAGAGGTTATGACTTTTTTCTGAGCTGAGTTCTAGTTCTCTAAGGGTGCTATTTCATTTCGGTGTATCTCGCCCGCCTTCATTAGATTCTAGCCTTAACTGGGTAGATGTCGCTGTCCGTTGATGAACGACGAGAACTAATCTGCACAAGGTTTTACGTCTACAATGCGAGCTAATATCCACCGTGCAGGATAGATTTTGACAGGACAAGGCAAAGTTTTCCGTCATTTACCGAAGACTGCCGATTACTCCACTCCAGAAGTGCTCATACTCGTACATATGCCGTAGTAATTGTCAACGTGATAGTCGAGATGTTTTATTTCCAACACCAATGGTACCGGCAGTGTAAGTGCGGGTGTTTCTATGAGAAAGTGCGCAGAGGTAAGAGTTAAGAGGTCCAATGGATCGTCCGAAAGTGACTGATTTACAGCATGCTTCGACCTGGGTAAGGAGTGTGGACATCTCCTCTAATGTTAAAGGCATCTCTCTAGTAATACGCTTGAGATGAAACTTGACGCACATAACCCTCCAAAATGTGAAGCCGACAGCGGATTAAAGTGTCACTGAGTTCCATCGTTAGCAAGAAGCTGAGTGATTTATTTACTCTTCGCACTCGCTTCTTCAAAGAGGATGCGTAGATCCTTGTTGGTCCCGATAAAATTGGTTCTGAAGTTACTTGATAAGCTAGCACCTATGGCACGCCGTGTCACAAACCGGCGATAAACTTGAAGGAAATCCTTGGTAATATAGCCTGAGGCTACCTCTAAATGAACTGCTCGCATTGACAGGCAGACAAAGGTACTTAGTACCAAGGCCCTTGGAAGGCCGAAGATTGAAGAGGCCAACAAAGTCGATTCCTGAATCAATAAACGGTCGATGTCGTTGAACTCGCCTAGAGCGTAGATCTCCAATTTCCTGCGTAGTAAATAAAGGCCGATGTCGCCACATCAAAGACACTTCAATATGACAGACTTTAACAGTTGTCGTCCTCGATCCCCCACGCAAGATTTTTAGTGAGCATCCTGAGTAGTTAGCATTGTTAAATAGGACTGGCGAGGAAGTATCATCTGATACATCTCATGAGGATGGAGAAAGTGACCACCAAAGCGTAAAATCCAATCACTATCCACAAATGGGTAAGACTAGTCTTTGCTGGTAAAGATTTATTATTGAGTAGGCTTTGCAGTTCCTCCGGAAAGTGCAGCTTCGTTGATATCCAAGACCTTAGAGCGCCGTTAACTGATCTGGGGTCAACTCATTATTACGATTAGATACTGTTTGTGAGTATTCATAACGTCGTAGATCATGAATGAATTGACGGCTACGCGCTATGACTCTTAGTATAGGAAGCACGGAAATTGTCCGAAGTAGGCCATGAAGACGAGGAAATTGTAAACTGTGGTGGCCCGTGGAGCCACAACGATGATTCAATAAAATCTTGAGACGATATTCCTCGTGTATCGAGATCTGCAGGGTTCTTGTCGCCTAAGATGTGATGCCAGCACGCACTTAGAAGTCTTACATGGATCTGGGAAACTCGATTGGCCTCGAATGTTTTTCGTGTTGAAAGATGTTTCAGAATCCACGACAATACTCCAGTTGAATCTGTCCAGAGATAGCAAGTAGATGTCTTGAGTCCTACTGCGTCCTGAATTCGCTTTAAGAGTCAAACTGCTAGAAAGGACCCGCACAGTTTCAATCGAGGAAGTGATACCAACTTCAACGGGGTGACCTTGGATTTGGAAGCCAACAGCACTACTTGCACAAAAACAGTAGTCATCTAAACCTCATAGATAAACACAGACAGTGTACGCTCCTTCCGAGGCATCCGAGAAACAATGTAACTCTAGGAGCCGAAGATCCTTTAAAGTTCCCTTCCAGCGTGGCACAATATAAGAATGCATAAGCAAAATGCGTCCTCAGTTGGTTGACAAGATATGCCAAGCACCTGTTGTCATGTACGAAGTAGCGGAGTTGCCAACTGATCGTTTTATAAGTCAGATAAAAGCAGGAGATGATTTTTTGACCACTTACTGAGGGGAAAACCGTCCGCATTAACTCGATTTTGAGCTTGCAAACCTCGAGACGTGAATCAGCTCCTGCGAACATATCGTCCACGTAGATGTTGTCCCTTAAGAATCTTGCGGCACGAGGGAAACGACCGCTTTCATCGACAGCAAGCTGATAAATGATTTTGACGATTTGATTAGGAGAACTAGCTAGACCATATGCAACAGTTGTGAGGTTCTATGCACAAATATCTTGAACTTCTGAAACTTGCAACAAAATTTGTTGATTGGTTGATCAACTGGATCAATCTGTATTTGGCTAGACATTTTCTTTATGTCGGCGGATAAAACGTAGCGATGCATGCACCAACGGAGAATGACATCAAAAACGTCTATCTGCAGCCTCGGCCCACCATAGGGTAACCTCTTTGAAGTTTTATTGATCCGTTGAATTTCGAGTCTTCGCTGCTGATTTTAAATACCCCATAATGTGGTAAGTAGAAGGAGCAGATAGGATCACTATTGTTCTCTAGTGGTGTAGGCCTCACATGGCCGTGCTCTTCATACTCGGTCATCAATTTAATGTACGTCTTACGAAACTCCGGCTGTGGCTTGAATCGATTTTCTGAACAACGAAGGATAGAAAACGGATATCGTTTCGAGTGTCCTAACTGCCGAATACTTTTCTTAAACGGTGACTTCAAAATATACCGTCCATCCATTGCTTGTACGTTGAAGAGAAATACACCTCGTACTTAACTTCCTCACCTGTAAGTACAGAAGAAATTGACGGTATTATTGTACATCTTCCTGCCTCAAAAATCGGTTCCAAAAGATCTTGAACCACTATGCATTGCAGACTGGTGAGCCATGGTAATTTACCACGTGATCCAAATGGTCTAGTATTAGACGAACAGGACCCGGTTTGAATCCATATTTTACTTGTAGCTTGAACAACAAAATTTTCCTCTTGAGACTTACGCAATCCTTCTTCAATGATCAGCATAAATACATCAGCACCCCGTATTATCTCGATCGGTTTACTTGTGTTGAAACTCGAATCTGCAAGTCTCAGTTCTGTGATGAACGATAGCTCTGTTTTGACCAACAGAGGCGATGGCAAATATTTAATGAGTTTGGGCAAGGTAAGATCATCGAGCTTCCACTTCATCTCGTTTGTGAAGTGTGGAGAAATAAACACTGATGCTTGGAACCTTACAGTTTGGTATGAAGCACCTTCTACACTGAACGTCGAGATAACGCCGTTGGGCTAATGATTCACCAACAAATGACGCTTCGGAGCAAAGATCGATGAGTGCACGAAAGGAAGCAGAGCGTTTATCTTCTGATGATCTAGTAGTGTCTGACAGGAAGTACATCTTTCGTTTGATCGACAGTCACGGCTCCAATGTGAGCCCAGATAATTAAAGCACAAATGCCTTTCTGAAATAAAATCAGAACGCTGGTCTGTTGTAAGAGTGCGAAATTGTGCAATATGAGCAAGTGGATTTCATCTAAGCAGTCACATGGCTGCTGACCCTTAGTTTGGTTGATTGTAGTTCCTGTTTGTTAGTTGCATCTGACGGTGTGACATCTATTTCGGATCACTCGAGAGCACGAATTCTCATCTTCATGAAATCATTCAGTTGAGGCCAAGTTATGGAGGCCGAGTTGTCATTTAATGCCAACTCCCAATCCCGTCGAGTACGAGGATCAAACCGTTGCTCAGTAATAAATACTAAAATACCTTCCATTCCGTCGACTGGTCTCTTTGGCATTTAAAGAGTTTCGATTGTTTCTGTGGTGCCATCCTTCAACCGTATCAAGTCAATGTGAAACTCGGATTTCATCGACGAAAGTTGGAAATAGGAATTCCAGCATGCATAAATTCGTGCCCTTTTGTTATCGTAGAAGGAAGTTAGTGTTTCCCAAGCTCGAGAGTAGTTTTCTGCTGTGACAGGAATGCCTTTGACAAGGCGAGCGACTTCACCGCTTAGACTCGACATGAGGTTCTGTACTCGCCCCACGTTCGAAATCTCTCTCATCGTCGATTATTAACCCCGTGTGAAGAGGTCCCTAAACGACGACCACGACGACCAGTATATGCCCGAAAAATTCGTGATTTCGATCAGCAGTAATTTACGAGATGATAACTTGTGAGCAATTACGGTAGTGGTGTCATTGAATAATGATTGAGAAGTCGTCGGCCGTTCAGCTATCGCTTGTTCAAGCTCCGGTAATACATCCCGAAATTTAGCTTTTTCTTAAACAAAAACTTCTGCGGCTTCCTGTAAAAAATTTCCTCGACCTTTTCGGAACTTAGTAAAAGTATTTCAGTGCGGCACCCTCGATTTCTGTCATCGTTTTCTGCAACAGATCCATACGGGCTTGGACTTGTCTTCCTGAAAACCGTTCACCTTTCTTTTTGAGGTTGATGAAGGCTCTCATCTGTTTACTTTGTAATCAACCGTTCCATTGTGATGGTGTTAAATTTTATGAAGTTGTTCATTTTACGAAAATGAGGAAGCTGACTGGTCTGACTCATCTAGTGCTTAGAGGTATCACCATCTGTTTTTCCAATGAAGCTAACTATTTTGGTGTCACCCTGCATAACAAACTTCTTTCAAATAAATATATCAAACAAATCGGACATGGGGGTTGTCTCCAAGATGGGTTCTCCGGATCTACATGGCTATGATAAGGGCAATTATTTCTATCAGTCGGCTGCATGGGGCCTTTCCTGATACGCATGACTCTGCTCTAGAAGTACTGATGGATCTCCCTCATTCTCAGTGACATTCATGTTTTTAGCTGCACTCTCAAAGCCATCTTTCGCTTAAAAAGAATTGATCTTCGGTACCACAGGCATTGAAATGTCGATGACCTGCGTTAGGACTATCAGCGTGCTGGGTTAGAGCTGCCATTGACATTCGGATTTCATATGAGCATAACTGCAGATGACTCGACTTTCCAGGTTTCTGGCAGACTAAACGAATGTTTGCCGAAGTCTCTAAGAGGTCATCGTCTTTCCTGCTATCACTCAGTACGAAAGACTGCCGACTGTTTACTGGCATCGTGCTGGGTCACTACGCTTTTGCTAAGCAATTAAGTGTGCTGGGATTAAGTGACATCTTGTCTTGGGGTACCTGGCACTGATTAGTGGGTGGCACTATAACCGCAATATCATCTTTTTAAAAAGATTGAGAACTTAGAGTAAAAGGAGTACAATGGACTAGTTCTGTGTATGAGTGCTCTGCTACGATAAAAAAAAATAATATAAGTGGTCGATGGTAGACTTACCGGCCTAAATCAAATTGAAATTCCCCTCGGACTAATGATATAGGGTTTCAAACGTTCACACAGTACGGTAGACAAAGTCTTGTAAGCGATGTTAAGGAGACTGATTAAACTATAGTTGACGCTGTTTACTGAGTCTCTCTTTTTGAGGAGCAAACAAACGACGCTGAGACTCCACACACCCTCCATACATTAATCCGATCATATTTTGCAGATGAGTTAGCATATTGATTTTACCAAACCAACGCACGCTGCTTTAAATTATTCGACATGAAGACCGTTTGCTTCTACAGCTTAATAGGTCTTTAGTTTATACGTTTTACACGTTGAACGAAACTATTGTCGATTACCTTCCACGCTAAATAGCTCATTCTGCTTCACATCCTAATGCTGTCGTTTAAAAGTATGTCAAAGTCCCTCTTTCAAATGTTCAGAACCGATTTGGATATCTACTTTTGCGTTAAACACCCTGTTTCCAGTTCTGTATTTGTTTCCGTGGAAGATTCTTCTTCCATCATCATTTCTGCGCTAACACCTTTCCATCACAACGCTGCATGTGATGGGCACTCCTCCTTCAACCAGAGGTTTCATTTTAGTCGTTAGGTAAAATCTAACTCATCAAAATCGGCTTGCCACTGGTCGTAGGAGCTTAATGCTTTCATCATAAGACCTCAGTAGCCATTCGACGTGCAATTTCTTCAAAGCACTTCTTACGTGCTCTTGCCCCCAGGATATTCTCACTCGCTCCTTGGTTTGATGGTGATATTAGTTGAGATTGGCTCCTCAAAGCATTTAGACATCCGGAATACTGGAGTTGTGTTTTACGTCCATCTCAGTTTTATAATTCAGGTTGGACGTTTCCTGATCAATTAACTTTTGTTTACTTTTGTTTCACTCTGAATTGGTGTAAACATCACGAAGAACGATCTTAATGTTGTGCTGAGGACATTGCTCATACATCCGGTAGGGGAGATTTTAGAAGCAAACCTTGGATTGTCGTACTTTTGCTGAGAAGGAGTTATCTTAAATGAGGCTTATGCCGATGAATTTAGCATTGTATCGTAAACAGATGTTCCCTTAGATATCTGACACCTCAAGATTTCTTGCCTTAGTCATCCTCTGATAACAAATCCGCATCCAAATAGACATTTGTTTCGGCCCATCCCATCACACTTCTTAGATGGCAGCGATATCCGCTTTGAGCGATCTAGTTGTGAACTTATTTTTCGCCATGTCGACTGGTGAAGGGTCCAAACAACCGAAAGTCATTCATCTTTAATTGGCCAGAGTTCTGAACTTCTCCGAGTAGCTCCTTTATGGACACCTCTTATTTTACTTTATATTCGTACATTTTACACTTGAATTCTTTTTTTAAATAGACTTGGGATTGTCTGTAATGGATTTTACACCATCTTTTGCTGTTCTAGTATATTCTAGTATATTCATATTCTAGTAAATATGAACTAGCTCTGCTTAGATTTTGGAGGAAAAGTGACACTTTTTGCGGATATCTACGTACGTTATTAAGTCCTCTGAAGCATCACTCGGGCATGTAAGTGGTTCTCGAAGTGATTACATCGGACATCAGTTCTAAGGAAATTATAATTCGTTTTCTATTCAACTAAAGAGGATCATTCTTGCTATTTGAAGAGTTCAAATTTATTCCAGAAGGCCTAACAATAACTTGTTCCGCATGTTCCTATATAATGTACCTTGTGAAGAATGACGAATTATACAACTCTTCAGTCAGCTGTAACATCAATCTCAGTCCCTCAGAATGTTTTCCCATTGAAGAGTTTCTGCACCCCTCAACCTGTCAGCAGTTACTTTGTTCCTCAGCTAATCAAATCCGCTACTTTGGTTATACTTGGTTGCAATTAACCGCATGCTAAATTTTATCGCAAACTACAAGCACTCCGCAATAATAACACGTGTAAGCGCCCCACTATCCTACAATCAGACCCGATCCCACTCCCACCCAACTCGTAAAGCATGGTTCCTCCAAAACGGATGAACCATGGTAGCTGGCTTCCTTGCTTAGTCTTCGTCGTCCGGAAAACCCTTTCATCTTAGAAACAACAAAACCCACGTTTTTATCTTACCGAGCAATTAAAAATGCTAACTGTGAGTCAGAGTGGCCATTAAGTAAACCCCAAAACCTGTGTACATTGTCAGTTTTAAGTGCTTCACCCCTTTTACTCTCGCCGCTTCCATTTGAGACGGTGTGGGGTTTGTGCTTTTTTCTTTGCTTTTGTCATTTTTGTTTTGTTCCCTTATTTTTGGCTTCTTTGTGTAGCCAATAAATTCTGTTATCAAAACGAAGAAAATAGCGAAAAAGACGACGATGACGGTGATGGAGTTAAGAGAAAAATAAAAATAAAAATAAACACAACCACCCCATGCCTGTGTACTAAATAAACACCTCACCCTGGGGGGAAAGCCCAAGCTGAAGCACAAGCTCCATTCGCCGCAAGCCCCTGATGAGAAAAATATCTCAACTTGAAGTTTATGGCTTCATAAAACCCCGGCAAAGAACAAGAGGTTAAAAAATCTATTGTTTTGCGACCATAAAAATCTAAACTTGGGCGCTCAACGCCATATCCGCTGCCACGCTACCACGCCTCGTCTCAGCCTCTTGGGTCAGCTTCCCGAATTGGTTGACATCTCTCGGAAGATTTTTTTTTTGCGGGAGGGTAGGAGAAAAGAGAGAGGGATTTTGTGCCACAACTGGTATTGTCGCTGCCACCCTCTTCGGAAGAAATACATTTTGGCATTTCGGGAAAAAATGTGTTAAAATCGACGACTCACCCATCCGCCCAAAAGTCGTCTTTTATTTCGTTGGTGGACATTTTTTTTTTTTTTTATGGGACTTCCTCTGGTTGACAGGGGTGGCGGCAGTGGCGGCGGAGTGTGTGTTGAATTTTATTGTTTTGCCTTTTTCCCGTTGTTATTTTATTATTTTGCATGTAACCAAAGGACGAAATGACTGGAAGAAGTCAAGACAAAAAAAGGGAAAAAATTATAATACGCAACACTTTCTGATAGAGTCCTCCATCCGAGTATCCCTAGAGGTGGGTGGGTGTTAGTTGAGGAGAGGTTGTAACATCATTTAGTATACACAAGGACTAAGGCTACTGTCATTTGTTTGTTCTTTACTTTTTTGTTCTTCTTTTTGTTTTTGTTTTTTTGTTTTTTTTGGTTTGTCCTTCATTTGGTTAAGATTTGTCTTGACATTTTCTTTCGTTAGTCGGCCAAGTTTTGTGTGAGAGGAAAACCTTTTGTCTTTTTGACACTTTGCAAGGGGTGAATGATGATAATAAAATTCTACAGAGTCCTAGTGTCGCCAACAACGGCTACTGCTACTGCTACGGCTACGCCAACGACAATGAAGATGACGCTTAAGACTTGCCAAAGTCACCATTGTCAGTGGGAGATGTATGGGTTGGTCGAGTGTCCTTTTTTTACGGCAGCATTCAAATTAACATTTTCTTTTTCCCATTCTTCGACTGCCAGACAGAAATTGTGTTCCTCTGACTGACTGGCGATTCAAATCCTTTCGTGCGTTTTCAATTTTTCCCAGAAATTGATGGCTGACCCTGGCAAAAACAATTCTGATTTCGAAGGTATAGGAGTAGGTATATGTGTTTTTATTATTTTAGATACCAAATATAAGTAGTCAGTTAGATAGAGCTTTAGGCAAGTTGTTGCCTTTGCTGAGTGAGCAGAAGGAGCCTTCGATATGAATGTTTCAGAGCATCATATTGACAAGAAAATGTGATGGGCCAGATAGCAGGCTCTGAAATTACCAAGAGCAGATTGAAATTCAAATTACAGTTTGAATGGGTTCCAACATACTGTTAAATAAGGTCGCTTATGATTGATAAACCTAATCCAATTAACAGCTTAGTATTCAAAGCCAGTGCCATAGATGGGGATACCTAGTGTCAGACGAGTAGTCTATCGAAAGTTTACTGGTTGTCTGATTTGTTTTAGCACAACTGAATATCTTACCTTTGAATGCCAAATCGCCTGGGTTCCTACTAAGCGCGTTCCATTTCTTTTCAAGTCATCCTCAAGGACCTGTGTTCTTCTTCAGTGTGGAGAGGATCTCTGATCTTTTAAGACAGCTGCCGTAACCAGTTATGCTACTATACCCTGTTATAGCCCGTGTGACACTTCTTTCCTTTCATTGTTTATGATCCTGTCCAGTACATTTTCTGAATCGCAGTATTGCCCGTCATATACTCGTACTTTGTGGAGATCTTCTCAAATTGTTAAGTAGCTCCCGATGCGTATAATCGTTTAGCATTCAAGTTAAGCGTAGTCACTACCATCAGCCCGGTTAGGGTAGAAGACGTGATTTCTTGCATAGACCGATGATATTACACAATGATTCAGTAGTTACCCCCGATAGCTATCAAAGGAGAACACGTTTGAGGTAGTACTCGCATGGCAGCTTCAATTGTAGATCTGCAGGCATCGTATCTATCTATCCTGGCTCAAAGGTATTAGAATATAACCCTATACGCAACCCTGTTTTAGGCAATTGAAGCAGTTTAAATCGAAAAACGTTCCTAAAGAGTGGCGCAACACCCTCTACCTGAAATTTTTCTTTGTGGAGAAGGAAGATTGTTTTTTCTTGTGGCTCCATGAGGTCGATACGTGGTCCTTCAGTTTTAATACTAATCCAGTATTATAGACGTGACCACTGCATGGTTAGAGTCAGTGCATGTCTACAGATATCTTAGATGCCATAATGGGTGTGATAACCTTTACCTCTCAACAAATCCTATACAACCAGAGTCAACATCCAGTGACCCTCGCCATAGGGTGCACGATTCGTATCCCTGAATGGTCCAATGTCAGGAGTATTCCTACGTACTAAACCACTCCATGCACACTTCAACCACTCTCCCCACGGTACTCCCTTGTGGATTCGCGGGGCTGGTCAGCATCTATGCTATCTCCTGAGTCCTTGCTGTTTTAGCACATCGTACCCGTTCGATTCGGAGGAGTTCTTTCTGCATGCCAGTTATAAACTCACAAATTCCCGCCCCGCTTTACTCTGATCGTAGCATATGCTCGACGAGGGACTGTGGACTCGGTACGTTTCTTCTCCTTCTTGCGAAACGACTACCTCACGCAGTGAGGTGGTAGTTGCAGTTGCCATGTGTCTGGTTTACCCACACTTCAATAGACGGAATTAACTTATAGGTTCATCGTCCTTTTGTGTTGTGCCATCTATTCTGCGACCTGGTTATTGAGGTCACCCTTCCCTCCTCTTTAATTCTTTTTATTTCATGCGTTTCTACGTGGCGGTTTAACAACATATGTAGCTTCATCCGATATTGTTCAAAAATCACATAACGTCCTTAATCCGCATAGCCTGTATGCCGACGATAATTTTTTCTTAACTTTCTGTTTGACTAGTGTAGTGATCCAACCGAGCTGATTACTCCTAAAAGTAACACCCTTGTAATGTAATCAGGTGCACCGATATTTGGAAAGCTATCTGTTCTACGCAGTGATGAACTTACTGCGACTCAATCTCTCGTATGCGATATTGAACATCACATCGCAACAATAAACAGCAAAATCGTTGACCCACCAACCTTCCCGCAGCCTTACCAGAATGTTCCCTATAATATATCGCTCATGGCTGAATAAATGGAACCTGAAGTGGATTCACGCTCACCGCTAGGTACAAGTCATCTGCGGACTTTTCAACCTACTAATTCCTGCGAAGTTTCTTCCAACTTGATAATAGAGAACACATCCTATGTCAATTCCTCCGATCGCTGCCCCACGGTAGCTTATCAATCACTTCAACTCAACTTGGACACCTTCCGAATGGCAGCGTAGACTTGATAAGCTTGCTTCGAAGAATCAATGGC
Organism: Volucella bombylans; assembly: GCA_949129095.1. Taxonomy (NCBI): domain Eukaryota; kingdom Metazoa; phylum Arthropoda; class Insecta; order Diptera; family Syrphidae; genus Volucella; species Volucella bombylans. The sequence continues at coordinate 118,757,740 of OX422142.1, read as the reverse complement.
AATTGCTCACTACGCTCCTTATCAAAGGCGCCCAACCAAACCCTGATGCGGATTGGATCTCGAATTTCTTCGTAAAGAAATATGGAATCACCATAAGCCACTGCAATATACTTCCAACATCTCACCACAGAAGTAAGCGCAGTTTCAAGCTCAACATTCCGGCCAAATACGAATGGTTATTCCATAATCCAGCCAACAACAATTTCAGTCTTGGAAAGATGAGTGTCTGCAAATGGTTGGAAAATACGACAATGAAGCAGGATAAAGTCAAGCAGTTCATCTTACCTAAACCGCCTATTAAGTTAGCAAGTAAATCCAATTTGCCAAGATCCACCTCCTCTTCCCAAACCGACCAAGCTCGAATTGGAGTTTTAAAACTAAAATTTTTCATAATTTTAAGCCTCCCACCCATACTCCAACTTCCTCTATTCCAACCCAAACCAAGCCCCGACGTCTACGTGTCTTTTTCGACTTAACCGCTAGAACTCAAACTCCCAGCATTCAACCCCTAACACACACGCCTTTCCCTAATAATTTCCCAAATTTCAATCTCGAAACCGGAGATAAATATCCCAATTTCATTAGTTCCCATATTATAAACCCCTCATCTGAAAATGTGTCTAAAGCCCCTTCAATTACTGCTGCTTCGCCCCCAACATCTTCGTCCACTAGCCCCATTTTGTTCGTCCCTAATGTGCTACCATTGCCAGTGTTCCAACCATCCACTCCTACGCCCGACTCGAAGTAAACTTCCTCTTACCTTCTACTATCAAAACGTAAGAGGACTGCAATCTAAAACTCGTGCTGTCTTGCGAAAATCTCACGTTCTCCCATTTGAGGTCTATGCGCTGACCGAAACTAAACTAATTCCAGGAATCAGGAATTATTCCCCCCTAGTTTCAACGTTTTTCGAGACGACGATCTTACCCGTCCAAAAGATAATTCTATTTGTCGGGGTGTCCTATTGGCCGTCCAAAATGACCTAACCTCTTCACCAATCGTTGTTTCTATTTCTTCTAAGCTTGACTACGTTTCAATAAAGATAACACTCTCCTGCAGGTCCCTGTACGTTATGTGTTTTTACATCCTACCGGCGCAACCTATCGAATGCTACCAACTCGCTGTCGATGTAATTGATTAAATAATAAACTTATCTGATCCTCTCGATGATATCATCGTATTCGGCGATTTCAATCTACCTAAAATGCACTGGATTTAATCAGATGATGAATAATTTTTATTGCAAACCCTAACTCCAGTAAAGAATGTTTCTCCTTGGATGAACTTACAGACTCTAGCTTATGCCAAATTAGTGGGGTCTCCAACTATATGAGTAGGCACTTAGACCTAATTTTCACCACTGACCCCATAAACTCCTCTGTCTCGCTCTGACCCCTTTCACTATTGATCATTGATATCTTTCACGCACTACTTCTTCCTTCTCTTTTCCACCACACTTCTTATGACCTTCATAAAGCGAATTTACGCAAAATTAACGAATATCTTAGTTAGTGTTCTTTTAATTTCGCCAATATGTCCCTCAGTGATGCTCTCTCTATCTTCTACATATAATTATTCAATTCTATTTCTCTCTAGGTCCCCTTTTCGCGCAAGAAAAACTCTTCTACGAGCTCCCCGTGGTATAATCGTAAACTTCGCTCTTTACGTAACAAGAGAAACAAATTATGGGCAGTTTTTCTTCGATCCAACTCCTTTGAGTTGGTTACTACTCCAACTATATCGGGTTTTACCTTCAATTCGGCCAGCTTTATAACATTCTCTACCAGCGATACCTTGATAGTGCGCAATCAAGGCTTATAAATGATCCAAAGTCTTTCTACCAATTCGTTAACTACAAAAAATATCCAACGGTTTTCCTCCATCCCTCTCATACGAAAATATATCATCAACCGATCCACATACCATAGCCAACTTTTTTGCTACTTTTTTTAAGCAATCTTTTCCCATAATTCCTTCGTACCGGATCCCTCTCATTTCAAATACATGCTTAACTTCCTCATTGGCCCCTCTATTTCTCAAAGTTTTGATCATACAGTGATAGAAAATAAATTTTAACAACTTAGAGATGAATACCTACCCGGGCCAGATGGCCTCCCATCCATATTTCTTAAAAAAGTTCCTCCACACTTTCCCACCCCCTTTCAAATCTCTTCCGGCTATCGCTCTCTCAAGGTGAATTTCCACAGATATGGAAGTCTTCTTTCATAACATCGATACACAAAAAGGGATTAAAGAGCGAAGTCACTAATTATCGCCCCATTGCTAAGCTTTCACATATACCTAAACTCCTCGAAGCCTTTGGCTTCCAGTGCACATCTCTTATTTCCCCTAATCAATACGGCTTTTTTTAAAGATAGATCAACTACCACTAACCTCGTCGAGTTCGTGTCCTCTGTTCTCTCAGCCTTAGAAAGTGGTGAAGAAGTTAACGTTATAACAACTGATTTCAGTAAGGTTTTTGACAAGATATCTCTCAAACTAATCATGTTGAAATTGTCCGTCCTGGGCTTTGAACCCATTTTGCTAAAATGGATATCTTGTTACCTGGATAATCGTTTTCATAATGCTCGTTTCAGGTCTGTCCTGTCGGCCCCTTTCTTGGCCACATCAGGAGTTCCTCAAGGTAGTCACTTAGGCCCACTCCTCTTCATCCTAACCATTAACGATCTTGAAAGGGTCATTCAGCACTCAGTACTTTCTCTCTATGCTGACGATACCAAAGTTTTTTAAACCCATTTCCTCACAACTGTCATTCCAGCCTCCTTCAAATAGATTTAAATAGTTTTTCCACCTGGTGCATCAAGAACTGCTTAGAACTCAATGTCTCCAAATATCAATCGATTACCTTCTCACTTAAGTGCAAGAAGTCTTCTCAACGAATTTACCATCTCCACGGCCAACCTATATCGCTTGTTGAGTCTATCCGCGACCTTGGCATATTATGCGACAGGGAGCTTAATTTTCGCTCCCATATTGATGAGATAATTTCTAAAGCAAACCCATCACTCGGCTTCGTTAAAAGATGGTCGAAAGAATTCTGCAACCTTGGAACGGCCCTCTAATCTTACCTCCCTATCGAGATCGTCTGAAGCTCATTAACCTGAATACCCTTGAGGAATGAAGGGGCGCAGCTGACATTATTTTCATTCACCGACTACTCTCAGGCTGCGTCGATTGCACGTCTCTTTACAACACCATTTTCTTTTACACTAACCCTCGTAATCTACGTTGCCACCGTCTGTTTTATCTACCAATCCACCGCAACACATATGGCTCTAACGAACCAATCTCCCATATGCTGAATAAGGTCAACTCCAACCTTTCCGTTTTCGATTTTAATCGCAACACTCTCTCCCTCAAATCCGATCACCTTCACCATCCCTAGTGATAAGTCCTAGATATAGCTAAACCTTAATTTTTCTTTTAGTTGTTAAGTCCTAGTTTTTAAGCTTGTGTTAAGCCAAATAAATAGGGGCGTTAGCCCCCACCAAAATTAAAAATTGGTCAAGCATAACAGCTATAAAAGTCTATGCCATTGATTTTTCCGCGGACAAAACAATATCCATGATTGTAGGCTTCTTGGGATGCCTGTTTACCACATGTCCACATTACCACCAGGATTTTTTGGTCGCATATCCATACGTTATATGGTTCGCTAACCAGAATTAAGTAAGCTATCTCATCTTTAACCGTCTGTCTCAAAATAACCTGAGCTGTCTCACAATGATTGTATGATCTTCATGGGTGTCTTCTGGCCATAGCTCGCTTGAAAATCCGGGATCTACTACTGCCGGCTACGTATTTTGCGTTAGTTAGTTAGTTTTAAACGCATTTTATTTTCTAATCAATAACTCTTACATACTAACAAAAAATGCTTAAATGCTAGCTTACAATTACTTAACAATCTTATACTAACTTACTGGCCCCACACAGGCACTCTTAGCTAATCTAAATTCTTATATCTATGTCTTTCGACCTCATTTACATTTTCTTTATGGATATTTATTTTCTATACTTAAAGCTAAGAAAAAAAATTGTTAACAAAACTTAACATATGGACTTTTTTTTTTTTTTTTAATAAAAACTTAGTATCTAACTTAAAATAAACCTTAGCCTACCTAAACTAAATGTACAATACACACATAAACACATAGACGTTATACACAATCATATACATATATCAGTATACACCTTTGTATACACTGATATATGTATATGTTTCTTAAATGCTAAATTACGTATTTTGCGTCTTGCGTATTGTATGGACGCTTGAAATCGTTTGTCAACGGTATATCTGAGTTGCCCATATTAGTACGATTTTAGGCTCAATTAAGCCACAGAAAAATGTTCATTATTCACCTGAATGGGCTTTGATATGTAAAGTGAAGGACACAATCTGGAAAAGTTATCGAACTCAAGCTCGTGGGACAACGCATAAAAAAAAAGTTTCACCTATTGTAGCCCGAAAATAGCCAAAAATTTACGAGAAAGGCTTATGGATTCAGGCGAAGATTCACCTAGAACTGTTGCGCTATCTAGAGTTAGTGAGCAAATGTGATCAAAGACCCAAAAGGACTATATTCTCCATATGCTCCAATGATTTTCAAGCTGACATAAATGTCGATATGCGAAGAGGCTAAAGTGAAGTTGAGTTAGCTCCTTGTGCTTTAATTGAACAGGCCTAAGGACTATAGTGATGTCAATGATTTTATGCTGCATCTTAAGACCATTGGCTTTGTGTGTGGCTTGCCGTGTGGTGGAAATTGTTGTTTTTTTATTTGCTTACGAAATTTTTAATGAATTTTAATCACACACTCCTTGGATAGGACAAACTCAAACTCACTGAATTTCTTTGTCAAGATTCGGCTCCATCCACCTGCGATACGGGCTTATGGTGCAACTTTTCATTCTGTGTTTTATTGAATACTTGTTGAACTCCTAGGCATAGGCATACATTGATCTGGGTTTCAAACACACCACTAGTTAGGGTGAATTTCCCATCTGCCGTAGCAATGCCACAATGACATGCAATTGCATTCGATCACTAAACGTCCCTCACCATCTGGAGATTACCTTAAAATATTCAATCCATTGCACAGCGAAGGAAGTCACTTTAAAGGTTCACTGACTACCAAATAGAAGGAGAATATCAAAGATACTCGTACATTTCCACTCATAACTAATTCGGGATCCCTTTCAAAACAATTACCAGACCCAAAAATTCAATACGAAACTCCTGCCCAACTTCTACGGCTTCATTGCTCACGTATCGTTATCCTTATAACCCCATTCTGAAAGTCATACGTACGCGTTACAAAATTTCCACCGCCTTTCGATGAAGGAAGTTGAAATGGAAGTGGAAGTGGAAGTGGAAGTTAAACTTCAACTTGATGATGATGTGTCCCGATTCGGAGGTATCCATAGCGTGAGCTTGTATACGAGTAGCTAACTTGTCCTAAATGTGGGGAAATCGTAAAAGAGCACGCACCGTCATCGTCGTTATGCGTTGCCTGTACTTCCCATAGCAATAATCAATCGCGACACCTTTTACACTGATGTTCCTGCACACAGCTAAAATGTTACGCGTCGTGTAATCGATACCCGCAGGGGAAGCAGCAACGCGGCGATTACCCGTGTCTCCTTACTTTAGTCGTTCCATTCCAGAGTCTATCTACAGGCAATAAGATGATACACACGAGGAGGAAGAGAAAACGAACACGAAACGGAAATCGAAATTCGATACTTTGATTCGTGGCTCAAAATGCGATAGATACGAACAATTGTTGAAGGCTTGATGAAGAATACAAAAACAAAAAAAAAGATGTCTCACACACTCTAGGGCGGAATCAGGCGAGACCGCAGTGAAGAAAATGTGAGGGTCCTATTGCTGCATACTACAGGTGCTTGTGTTGTGTTGCTTTGCGTTACGGAAGGAAACGAACGAAAGGATTTTCACGCGTCGAGTTTGACGCTTTGCATGCTAGAAGATGCTTCTGCCCACTTATGTAAGTGCGGCACATCCCTATCTTGACGCTTGGAATCTTCTTCATTTCCGTTTGCCATTGTTATCGTCATTGCCATCGCCATCGTCATCGTCAGTCTTCGTTTTCGTGCTTAGTCTTCGTCCGTGTCTTCTTCATCACCGTTGTCATCATGTCCTTTATGATCTCCGATGTGAATGAGTGAGTGATGTGTTTTGATTACGTGCTAATAACGCGCGCGTCACTCAAAGCAAATCTTGTTGAGCGCGTTCAAGAACCTGACACGACATACAGAAAGACTGACTATGCGACTGCACAAAAGTATCCGTATAAGGGTAGCTGCATGGTGACACGGTAACGTGACCAAGTGGCTGGAACTTTATGCAGCACAACAGTTGAAAAGATTGCATTGCAATCCAAAAGGGGTTGCACTAGCAATACGTATACAACAATAGCGCTATAAACCCTAAGTACCTCTCCTCGGCAGTTGTGGTAGCTGGTAGATGTTAGGCTGCATACCTGCAGCTCATAGCTGTCTCGTTGCTATCCATTGGTGTGACGCCCGCGCTTCCACCTGCTCGGGGTGGAATCTCTTCCAGTAGTCTTCATGCGAATCGGTTAGTGGTTGGTATCATTGTTGCATCGATACGAGACATCCGGGGGAAATACCATATGAGGTTTAGATCCGACTGACTGAGCCCATCCGAGAAGCGCGCACGAGGATATTTTGTTTCCTTCTTCCTGACAGTTTTGCCACGTCAGAGTGACACTTTTGAATATCGCGGAGCAAGAATTCCATTTAGTATTTCATTGTGTTTTTCACTGCTTCGTTCTCGTCCTTGTCTGGTTTGTTTTTTACTTTTTTTTTCACTTTTAGCTTTGTTATCCTCATGTACGGATACTTGTATTGTTGCTCTGAAGTTGCACTTTGTTATCGAATTGGGGTGAGCGTTTATGACTACTCGTATGTGTCGCGCTGGGAAATGCATTTATTCCATCTGGCTAACAAAGCCGATGTGACGGCCAGAACGGCTGATTGGTTAGTGGTGTTGGTGGTGGTAATTTAGTTGCGCCTTGTTGCGCACAACAGTTGCAGTCGGTTTTGCAATGCGAATTCCTAATACTCACAGCAAACGGGTGGTGGTACGAATATGGTACTCTTGTATACTGTACAGTACTCTAGCACTCATCATATGTCAAGGGGGCATACATTTGACAGGATTAGTTTGCCTTTGTTGCTTTAGCAATTTGTGTCCTTTCAGTTTCTTTTCGGCTATAAAAGGGGTTCATGTTTGGTTTCTATGGCTTCACGCGATAGTTTTTTTTTTCTTCTGTTTTACTTATTCTCCGTGCGTTGTGACGAATTAATTTTGTACATACGAGTACTCTCGGTGGAACATGTAAGGACATTTCGAATCAATTGTTGGAAACCGACGAAAAACACCTTTTGGGGCGAAAATAAAAGTGAATCCCTTTTTTGGACATTTAAGTTGACGGGTTTAAAACGGATCACTACGGAAGCAAATGTACATTTGAAAGGATCTATAGCAGAGTTAAATCAATCGTGTTAGCTACAGCTACACTCATTCGAACGTATATTAGGCTTATGACGATTCTTGCGAGAATCTAGACAATTTGAGATAAAATAGCAGAGAGCGCTAGTTGAATTGCGATTATCTCGCCATTTCACGGGAAGAAAATCTTCAGACAAATGATCCTTTAGGAAAGTGACGGTTCTCGAAACGAATCGTACTAGGATTATAGCAGCTAAACCTGGTTTATTTACGTATCTAAGACCCTAAAAAGTTTCTAGTTTCCTATGACAATTAGAACGCCCTACTTTCACCAAATATGATAATTACGCCAAAAGTGAATAATTTTCTTCCTCCCAGTTGGTGAGATCATACTTGGAAGACGCTTTGGTCCGGAGAAAACCGTTTTCGAGATGCCACGTCATGTGATAACTCCTGCAAGTGACGATTTCAGTCCTTAACTTGAAACCTGCTCCAGCTTGAAATTTTCAAATTCAAAGGGGAAACAGACGGTCTACCAATTGCCATCACTTTCCATTTAATATGTGGTGTAATTCTACATCACTTACAAGCTTACATAAATGGCGCTCCAATACGCGGTGAACCTTAACCTCAAACAATTCACCCGGTCTTTGTCTCTCTGCCTCCAGTTGCGCACTTCACTAGTGTACACCAGCTGCGCCGAGGTCTTCCTTAGCTGAGCTATCTCTCCGGATTGGAATCACTGAAACACTGGGTTCATTCGCTCTAAATATTCTAGCAGTCTTAGGCGAGTATTGTGCACTTATCTGATCCCTGAGCACCTCATAGAGTTCGCCGCTAAGTCTCCCCCTCCAAACCTACTCAACGCAAACGGGAACAAAAATCACTAGAAGCATTTTGAGGTCAAAAAGGCAAACGATATATTCCCCTTTCGCAAACGTCATTGCTTCCACACCATAAAGCGAGACTGGAATAATGACAATTTTACATGGAGTCTCCTGAGTATTTATTGACAAGGCCTTACTACTCATTAGCTTTCTTGGCAATTGCCAAGGATAACTTTTCGTTGGATTTCTGATGAGATGTCATTGTCAGATTCAATAGCGGAGCCGAGTCTCTGACTACCTCAAGGTTGTTATAGCTATCTATTGTGATGAGCTGTCCGATCCGTCGATGTTGCGTGTTAGTTTTTTTTGAAAGCATATACTCCTACTCGTACTCGTACTCGTACTCGAACTTAGTATTGCCCTCATCCACGACTAAACCTATTTCTGTTCCAATACTTGCAATCGCACCAATGACGGTTCGCTTAGTTCAGTCAATTATGTCCAAGTCACCCACGTATGCAAGTATGTACAATAATTTTATAGATTTTGAAAAATTGTGCCTTTGGTATTGTCTTGCGAGTTTCGCACAATTTTCTCAAGTATGACGTTGAAAAAGTTACTTAACAGTTTTTGTAGCAACAGGTTCACTGGTGATTTGATGGCATGTCTCACCGAAAAATGGAACCTACGTGTACATCAATCTGGCAAAAGCAAGATAGTTGCACTTGATATTTGTAAGGCATTTGACAGAGTTTGGCATCAGGCTCTTTCGTTGAAAATGCGTGCATTTGGGATCGACAACTCTCTTCTTCAATAGATTAAAAACTACCCTTCGGAACGCTCAATTCAAGTAGTCTTGGATGGTTTCAAGTCTGATATTCACAAAATAAATGCTGATGTGCCTAGGGCTCCGTTCTGTCTCCGACACTCTTTTTAATTTTTATCAATGATCTCTTGTCTGCAGCTTCTAATCCAATATATTCTTTGCTGACGACAGTACTCTCTGCTTTTCATATTCGTTTCCGGACTCAGGTCCCTACTCTTCGTATGTAGAACGGAAACGGCAGCGTATGTAAAGCTCATTAAATTCCGATATTGACAACATAACCAATTGGGGAACTATCAACAGAGTGGAATTTAATTCTTCCAAAACACAATGCTGTCTGAAGGAAATATAAACACCCAGCCATTATATGAATGGCACTTGCATTGTCGAAACCAACAACTTTCCATTCTCGGTATGTATGTCAATTACAACTTACGTTGTAATGACCACATATTCGATGTGACCCAAAATGCCGCAAAATGTTTAGGTTTCCTCAAGAGATGTAAGAAATATTTCACCCCCTCTGACCTGGCTTCAATATATGAGGTGTTTTTCCGTCCAAAACTGGAGTACAACGCCCACATCTGGTCAGGTGTCCCTAAGACCCCTTTGCAGCTGTTAGATAGGATCCAAAATCGTGCGATAAAACTCATAGTTGATGCCAGTATTACACAGTCATTCGACACCCTCGAACACAGATGTAATGTCTCCTGTCTCACTTTGTTGTATCGCTATTTTCACCACCAATGCTCCACTGAAATTGACAGTAGCATTCCGCCCCTTCATGTTTTTAACCGTAACACCAGCCTAGCTATGAATGCTCATTAGTTCACCCTCAAGCCCATCTTCGGACGTACTCTGAAATATCGTGATTCTTTCCTAAGCTGTACAACTCGCTTATGGAATGACCTGCTGAGCTCTTTATTTCCTAGCCAGTATAACTTGCAAACATTTAAACCCAACGCACATCGGTATCTCTCTTTTTTCCCTCCCTAATTTCCTATCGCCGGTGCTATGTGCAAACATCTTAAGTGTACATAAATCCCTTGTGCGTGCGTCAATTATAAAAAAAAACACCTTGCCTTGGTCCTTTTTTAGTCTCAATGTTGTCGGAGAGATTGTTTCTTAACTTTAGCGAACAATATGACGAGTTTAGCAGGTATACTAATCCTTGACATGGACATCTATATAGCCTGTTTCTATGTGGACCATATGTGGTCTTAAAATCGATAAAGGGGTTATACGTATCGATTTCGACTGATCCGGTTTTTTGCAGTATCTGACAGAGTGTGAATATTTGGTAGATTGTGAGCTGACTGGACCAAAAATTGTATTGATATGGCCCCTCGGTTGTTGGTAAATGGCTACAGGCTTTCACACAAGACGGCAGATAAGATCTTATATGCGATGTTAGGGAACCTGATACCTCTATAATTGGTGCATTCTTCAGGCGTGCTTCCTACCGACCAAATCTTCGACATAAGTCGGTGCATACTCTCAACCAAGTCATATTCAGCTGCCTTAAATATCATAGCTCTGCATGTAGGTCATCCGGCGTAGCAGACCTTTTCTTAAACTTGGATATTGCTATTTTCACTTCATTTTGGTCGGATGAATGGATCTCTTGGCTTTCACCGTCCAAGTAGAATAGTTTATTCTGCCTGATAGTGGAATTTGAGTTGTCCTCGTTATTTTTAACATTTAACCCATTTCTACAGGCGTCTGTTGGGGTCTTGTTGCCCTGACACGTTCTTTTCACTTTTTGGTAAATTTTCCGGACATTGTACTTGAAGTAACAAACTATAAATTTTGCACAATCGCGAGCTTTTCATGCTCTTTCTCTCTGCTTGTAGAGCTTAAGGTCCGCTCTCGTTCTTCTATGCAGTGCCGCTTCGTAGGCGAGTTGTTTGATTTCGTATGCTTGCCTGCATTTGATGAGACCAAGCACATCAGTTGTGGCGTTTCTATTGGCCTTTTTGGCATCTATGTATGTCACTGCTCTTCAGCACTTGACGTTGGTTGCAAAGGGTATGAGGAGCAGTTGAAGGATACGGGATGAGCAAAACCTTGGCGAGTTGTTGTGATTCCAGTCGTTCAGCGTTAAATCTCTTTACAGTATTTCATCATTGTTGTAATGTTTGAGTTATCCATAGACGTACCTTGGCTACACTAAGGTGGTGGTCTGAGTCTCTGCTCTCCGCTCAGAAGAGTGTCTTGCGTCGCTCGCAAAATAATTAATTTGGCTTACGATCCGGTGCCCGCCATATTTCTTTGTGGATATTACCGTGGGAAAAGTGTGCGCTATACGCTTGGCTATGTTGACGTTATTTTTCGGACATTGCTCGTAAGTTTTGTTGAACAACTCATAAAAACATTGTTCGGTAGCGTCATCTTTTTCCTCTATGGCCCCATCAGACTGATGTTGGCGAAGAGAGTCGTGATGCGAAAATTGTTTGCTTCTATGTCAAAAGCTCAAGACGTCTTGCCTAAGTCTGTCAGTTCCGCACCCAAATAGACGCTGTTTTTTTTCTCTGTTTTATAGCAGTCGAGCGCCTCCGCTAGTTGTTCGCCTGTTGATGGTTCGAACATTCCATGTACAGATTCGAACGTCAATTCAAACGTGCGTTTTTCTGGGTCACCAACACTAGATCCATCCTTATCCTAGGCTTCTGGTTGCTTTGCAAGAGTGAGAATGGGAAATTGGCCGGGAAATGAACACCACGCACAACCCGGAAGCTGAAGGGCCAATACTTCTTGTGGCTTAGGTGTGAGAGCTGCCATTGACCCATTCATCCATCACTATCTCTATTTCATCACCCTGAATAGCCCTCAAAATCCTTACTGACCTCAGCTTAAAGTCGAAGTAGCTCATACAAAGTATCTGCGATTCTCCATAATGCAGTTAATTGCCATCTACATTGTGTATACTCATATATATGTATGTATGCTTGGGAAACAGATGCTAGTTTTCTTCATTAGTAAGAAGTGGAACCTAATGTTTTCGTCCAAAATGACACCAAATCCGCATCGTAAATCGCTTTTGGTGGCATCCGTGAGGACCCAACTATTGTACATTCCTTTCATGGCTCAGATTCCAGCTGAAACTACTCTTGGGCACAGAGAAAGTCGATCTAATATTTTTGCAGCAACAGGAATTCTGGCGCCATTGCATCGCACGGGAGGTCCATAAGACTAGAATCAAAACACAGTCATCAGCAAGGTCATCATAGCTAAAGTGCGTGTTGTACCAAAGACCACTTAAACGGAAGATGGCTTTGAAAGTGCACTCCAGGATGTGAATATCAACAGAAAGGAAATTCGTTAGAGGTTCTTGGAGTGTAGAAAAAGCAGCTTGATCAACCAGACAACGATTGCATAGGATATAAGGGGTCTT
>OX422142.1:118605788-118744977 GCA_949129095.1 Volucella bombylans | reverse complement strand
TACTATACCCTGTTATAGCCCGTGTGACACTTCTTTCCTTTCATTGTTTATGATCCTGTCCAGTACATTTTCTGAATCGCAGTATTGCCCGTCATATACTCGTACTTTGTGGAGATCTTCTCAAATTGTTAAGTAGCTCCCGATGCGTATAATCGTTTAACATTCAAGTTAAACGTAGTCACTACCATCAGTACGGTTAGGGTAGAAGACGTGATTTCTTGCATAGAACGATGATATTATATAATAATTCAGTGGTTGCCCCCGATAGCTATCAAAGGAGAACACGTTTGAGGTAGTACTCGCATGGCTGCTTCAATTGTAGATCTGCAGGCAAGCTAACTGTTCTACGCAGTGATGAACTTACTGCGACTCAATCTCTCGTATGCGATATTGAACATCACATCGCAACAATAAACAAACAAAATCATTGACCCACCAACCTTCCCGCAGCCTTACCAGAATGTTCCCTATAATATATCGCTCATGGGTGAATAAATGGAACCTGAAGTGGATTCACGCTCACCGCCAGGTACAAGTCATCTGCGGACTTTTCAACCTACTAATTCCTGCGAATTTTCTTCCAACTTGATAATAGAGAATACATCCTATGTCAATTCCTCCGATCGCTGCCCCACGGTAGCTTATCAATCACTTCAACTCAACTTGGACACCTTCCGAATGGCAGCCTAGACTTGATAAGCTTGCTTCGAAGAATCAATTGCTCACTACGCTCCTTATCAAAGGCGCCCAACCAAACGCTGATGCGGATTGGATCTCGAATTTCTTCGTAAAGAAATATGGAATCACCATTAGCCACTGCAATATACTTCCAACATCTCACCACAGAAGTAAGCGCAGTTTCAAGCTCAACATTCCGGCCAAATACGAATGGTTATTCCATAATCCAGCCAGCAACAATTTCAGTCTTGGAAAGATGAGTGTCTGCAAATGGTTGGAAAATACGACAATGAAGCAGGATAAAGTCAAGCAGTTCATCTTACCTAAACCGCCTATTAAGTTAGCAAGTAAATCCAATTTGCCAAGATCAACCTCCTCTTCCCAAACCGACCAAGCTCGAATTGGAGCTTTAAAACTAAAATTTTTCATAATTTTAAGCCTCCCACCCATACTCCAACTTCCTCTATTCCAACCCAAACCAAGCCCCGACGTCTACGTGTCTCTTTCGACTTAACCGCTAGAACTCAAACTCCCAGCATTCAACCCCTAACACACACGCCTTTCCCTAATAATTTCCCAAATTTCAATCTCGAAACCGGAGATAAATATCCCAATTTTATTAGTTCCCATATTATAAACCCCTCATCTGAAAATGTGTCTAAAGCCCCTTCAATTACTGCTGCTTCGCCCCCAACATCTTCGTCCACTAGCCCCATTTTGTTCGTCCCTAATGTGCTACCATTGCCAGTGTTCCAACCATCCACTCCTACGCCCGACTCTAAGTAACTTTCCTCTTACCTTCTACTATCAAAACGTAAGAGGACTGCAATCTAAAACTCGTGCTGTCTTGCGAAAATCTCACGTCCTCCCATTTGAGGTCTATGCGCTGACCGAAACTAAACTAATTCCAGGAATCAGGAATTATTCCCCTCTAGTTTCAACATTTTTCGAGACGACGATCTTACCCGTCCAAAAGATAATTCTATTTGTCGGGGTGTCCTATTGGCCGTCCAAAATGACCTAACCTCTTCACCAATCGTTGTTTCTATTTCTTCTAAGCTTGACTACGTTTCAATAAAGATAACACTCCCCTGCAGGTCCCTGTACGTTATGTGTTTTTACATCCTACCGGCGCAACCTATCGAATGCTACCAACTCGCTGTCGATGTAATTGATCAAATAATAAACTTATCTGATCCTCTCGATGATATCATCGTATTCGGCGATTTCAATCTACCTAAAATGCACTGAACTTAATCAGATGATGAATAGTTTTTATTGCAAACCCTAACTCCAGTAAAGAATGTTTCTCCTTGGATGAACTTACAGACTCTAGCTTATGCCAAAATAGTGGGGTCTCCAACTATATGGGTAGGCATTTAGACCTAATTTTCACCACTGACCCCATAAACTCCTCTGTCTCGCTTTAACCCCTTTCACTTTCACAATATTGATATCTTTCACGCACTACTTCTGCCTTCTCTTTTCCACCACACTTCTTACGACCTTCATAAAGCGAATTTCCTCAAAATTAACGAATATCTCAGTAAGTGTTCTTTTAATTTCGCCAATATGTCCCTCAGTGATGCTCTCTCTATCTTCTACCGATAATTATTCAATTCTATTTCTCTCTAGGTCCCCTTTTCGCGCAAGAAAAACTCTTCTACGAGCTCCCCGTGGTATAATCGTAAACTTCGCTCTTTACGTAACAAGAGAAACAAATTATGGGCAGTTTGCCTTCGATCCAACTCCTTTGAGTTGGTTACTATTCCAACTATATCGGGTTTTACCTTCAATTCGCCCAGCTTTATAACATTCTCTACCAGCGAGACCTTGATAGTGCGCAATCAAGGCTTATAAACGATCCAAAGTCTTTCTACCAATTCGTTAACTACAAAAAATATCCGACGGTTTTCCTCCATCCCTCTCATACGAAAATATATCATCAACCGATCCACATACCATAGCCAACTTTTTTGCTACTTTTTTTAAGCAATCTTTTCCCATAATTCCTTCGTACCGGATACCTCTCATTTCAAATACATGCTTAACTTCCCAATTGGCCCCTCTATTTCTCAAAGTTTTGATCATACAGTGATAGAAAATAAATTTTAACAATTTAGAGATGAATACCTACCCGGGCCAGATGGCCTCCCATCCATATTTCTTAAAAAAGTTCCTCCACACTTTCCCACCCCCTTTCAAATCTCTTCCGGCTATCGCTCTCTCAAGGTGAATTTCCACAGATATGGAAGTCTTCTTTCATAACATCGATACACAAAAAGGGATTAAAGAGCGAAGTCACTAATTATCGCCCCATTGCTAAGCTTTCATATATACCTAAACTCCTCGAAGCCTTTGGCTTCCAGTGCACATCTCTTATTTCCCCTAATCAATACGGCTTTTTTTAAAGATAGATCAACTACCACTAACCTCGTCGAGTTCGTGTCCTCTGTTCTCTCAGCCTTAGAAAGTGGTGAAGAAGTTAACGTTATAACAATTGATTTCAGTAAGGTTTTTGACAAGATATCTCTCAAACTAATCATGTTCAAATTGTCCGTCCTGGGCTTTGAACCCATTTTGCTAAAATGGATATCTTCTTACCTGGATAATCGTTTTCATAATGCTCGTGTCAGGTCTGTCCTTCGGACCTTTTCTTGGCCACATCAGGAGTTCCTCAAGCTATGCTGACGATACCAAAGTTTTTTAAACCCATTTCCTCACAACTGTCATTCCAGCCTCCTTCAAATAGATTTAAATAGTTTTTCCACCTGGTGCATCAAGAACTGCTTCGAACTCAATGTCTCCAAATATCAATCGATTACCTTCTCACTTAAGTGCAAGAAGTCTTCTCAACGAATTTACCATCTCCACGGCCAACCTATATCGCTTGTTGAGTCTATCCGCGACCTTGGCATATTATGCGACAGGGAGCTTAATTTTCGCTCCCATATTGACGAGATAATTTCTAAAGCAAACCTATCACTCGGCTTCGTTAAAAGATGGTCGAAAGAATTCTGCAACCTTGGAACGGCCCTCTAATCTTACCTCCCTATCGAGATCGTCTGAAGCTCATTAACCTGAATACCCTTGAGGAATGAAGGGGCGCAGCTGACATTATTTTCATTCACCGACTACTCTCAGGCTGCGTCGATTGCACGTCTCTTTACAACACCATTTTCTTTTACACTAACCCTCGTAATCTACGTTGCCACCGTCTGTTTTATCTACCAATCCACCGCAACACATATGTATGGCTCTAACGAACCAATCTCCCATATGCTGAATAAGGTCAACTCCAACCTTTCCGTTTTCGATTTTAATCGCAACACTCTCTCCCTCAAATCCGATCACCTTCACCATCCCTAGTAATAAGTCCTAGATATAGCTAAACCTTAATTTTTCTTTTAGTTGTTAAGTCCTAGTTTTTAAGCTTGTATTAAGCCAAATAAATAGGGGCGTTAGCCCCCACCAAAATTAAAAATTGGTCAAGCATAACAGCTATAAAAGTCTATGCCATTGATTTTTCCGCGGACAATTTCCATGATTGTAGGCTTCTTGGGATGCCTGTTTACCACATGTCCACATTACCACCAGGATTTTTTGGTCGCATATCCATACGTTATATGGTGCGCTAACCAGAATCACGTAAGCTATCTCATCTTTAACCGTCTGTCTCAAAATAACCTGAGCTGTCTCACAATGATTGAGATTTAGTTGTATGATCTTCATGGGTGTCTTCTGGCCATAGCTTCCTTGAAAATCCGGGACCTACTACTGCCGGCTACGTATTTTGCGTCTTGCGTATTGTATGGACGCTTGAAATCGTTTGTCAACGGTATATCTGAGTTGCCCATATTAGTACGATTTTAGGCTCAATTAAGCCACAGAAAAATGTTCATTATTCACCTGAATGGGCTTTGATATGTAAAGTGAAGGACACAATCTGGAAAAGTTATCGAACTCAAGCTCGTGGGACAACGCATCAAAAAAAAGTTTCGCCTATTGTAGCCCGAAAATAGCCAAAAATTTACGAGAAAGGCTTATGGATTCAGGCGAAGATTCACCTAGAACTGTTGCGCTATCTAGAGTTAGTGAGCAAATGCGATCAAAGACCCAAAAGGACTATATCCTCCATATGCTCCAATGATTTTCAAGCTGACATAAATGTCGATATGCGAAGAGGCTAAAGTGAAGTTGAGTTAGCACCTTGTGCTTTAATTGAACAGGCCTAAGGACTATAGTGATGTCAATGATTTTATGCTGCATCTTAAGACCATTGGCTTTGTGTGTGGCTTGCCGTGTGGTGGAAATTGTTGTTTTTTTATTTGCTTACGAAATTTTTAATGAATTTTAATCACACACTCCTTGGAGAGGACAAACTCAAACTCACTGAATTTCTTTGTCAAGATTCGGCTCCATCCACCTACGATACGGGCTTATGGTGCAACTTTTCATTCTGTGTTTTATTGAATACTTGTGGAACTCCTAGGCATAGGCATACATTGATCTGGGTTTCAAACACACCACTAGTTAGGGTGAATTTCCCATCTGCCGTAGCAATGCCACAATGACATTCAATTGCATTCGATCATTAAACGTCCCTCACCATCTGGAGATTACCTTAAAATATTCAATCCATTGCACAGCGAAGGAAGTCACTTTAAAGGTTCACTGACTACCAAATAAAAGGAGAATATCAAAGATACTCGTACATTTCCACTCATAACTAATTCGGGATCCCTTTCAAAACAATTACCAGACCCAAAAATTCAATACGAAACTCCTGCCCAACTTCTACGGCTTCATTGCTCACGTATCGTTATCCTTATAACCCCATTCTGAAAGTCATACTAAAATGTATCCGTACGCGTTACAAAATTTCCACCGCCTTTCGATGAAGGAAGTAGAAATGGAAGTGGAAGTGGAAGTGGAAGTTAAACTTCAACTTGATGATGATGTGTCCCGATTCGGAGGTATCCATAGCGTGAGCTTCTATACGAGTAGCTAACTTGTCCTAAATGTGGGGAAATCGTAAAAGAGCACGCACCGTCATCGTCGTTATGCGTTGCCTGTACTTCCCATAGCAATAATCAATCGCGACACCTTTTACACTGATGTTCCTGCACACAGCTAAAATGTTACGCGTCGTGTAATCGATACCCGCAGGGGAAGCAGCAACGCAGCGATTACCCGTGTCTCCTTACTTTAGTCGTTCCATTCCAGAGTCTATCTACAGGCAATAAAATGACACACACGAGGAGGAAGAGAAAACGAACACGAAACGGAAATCGAAATTCGATACTTTGATTCGTGTCTCAAAATGCGATAGATACGAACAATTGTTGAAGGCTTGATGAAGAATACAAAAACAAAAAAAAAGATGTCTCATACACTCTAGGGCGGAATCAGGCGAGACCGCAGTGAAGAAAATGTGAGGGTCCTATTGCTGCATACTACAGGTGCTTGTGTTGTGTTGCTTTGCGTTACGGAAGGAAACGAACGAAAGGATTTTCACGCGTCGAGTTTGACGCTTTGCATGCTAGAAGATGCTTCTGCCCACTTATGTAAGTGCGGCACATCCCTATCTTGACGCTTGGAATCTTCTTCATTTCCGTTTGCCATTGTTATCGTCATTGCCGTCGCCATCGTTATCGTCAGTCTTCGTTTTCGTGCTTAGTCTTCGTCCGTGTCGTCTTCATCACCGTTGTCATCATGTCCTTTATGATCTCCGATGTGAATGAGTGAGTGATGTGTTTTGATTACGTGCTAATAACGCGCGCGTCACTCAAAGCAAATCTTGTTGAGCGCGTTCAAGAACCTGACACGACATACAGAAAGACTGACTATGCGACTGCACAAAAGTATCCGTATAAGGGTAGCTGCATGGTGACACGGTAACGTGACCAAGTGGCTGGAACTTTATGCAGCACAACAGTTGAAAAGATTGCATTGCAATCCAAAAGGGGTTGCACTAGCAATACGTATACAACAATAGCGCTATAAACCCTAAGTACCTCTCCTCGGCAGTTGTGGTAGCTGGTAGATGTTAGGCTGCATACCTGCAGCTCATAGCTGTCTCGTTGCTATCCATTGGTGTGACGCCCGCGCTTCCACCTGCTCGGGGTGGAATCTCTTCCAGTAGTCTTCATGCGAATCGGTTAGTGGTTGGTATCATTGTTGCATCGATACGAGACATCCGGGGGAAATACCATATGAGGTTTAGATCCGACTGACTGAGCCCATCCGAGAAGCGCGCACGAGGATATTTTGTTTCCTTCTTCCTGACAGTTTTGCCACGTCAGAGTGACACTTTTGAATATCGCGGAGCAAGAATTCCATTTAGTATTTCATTGTGTTTTTCACTGCTTCGTTCTCGTCCTTGTCTGGTTTGTTTTTTTACTTTTTTTTTCACTTTTAGCTTTGTTATCCTCATGTACGGATACTTGTATTGTTGCCCTGAAGTTGCACTTTGTTATCGAATTGGGGTGAGCGTTTATGACTACTCGTATGTGTCGCGCTGGGAAATGCATTTATTCCATCTGGCTAACAAAGCCGATGTGACGGCCAGAACGGCTGATTGGTTAGTGGTGTTGGTGGTGGTAATTTAGTTGCGCCTTGTTGCGCACAACAGTTGCAGTCGGTTTTGCAATGCGAATTCCTAATACTCACAGCAAACGGGTGGTGGTACGAATATGGTACTCTTGTATACTGTACAGTACTCTAGCACTCATCATATGTCAAGGGGGCATACATTTGACAGGATTAGTTTGCCTTTGTTGCTTTAGCAATTTGTGTCCTTTCAGTTTCTTTTCGGCTATAAAAGGGGTTCATGTTTGGTTTCTATGGCTTCACGCGATAGTTTTTTTTTTCTTCTGTTTTACTTATCCTCCGTGCGTTGTGACGAATTAATTTTGTACATACGAGTACTCTCGGTGGAACATGTAAGGACATTTCGAATCAATTGTTGGAAACCGAAGAAAAACACCTTTTGGGGCGAAAATAAAAGTGAATCCCTTTTTTGGACATTTAAGTTGACGGGTTTAAAACGGATCACTACGGAAGCAAATGTACATTTGAAAGGATCTATAGCAGAGTTAAATCAATCGTGTTAGCTACAGCTACACTCATTCGAACGTATATTAGGCTTATGACGATTCTTGCGAGAATCTAGACAATTTGAGAAAAAATAGCAGAGAGCGCTAGTTGAATTGCGATTATCTCGCCATTTCACGGGAAGAAAATCTTCGGACAAATGATCCTTTAGGAAAGTGACGGTTCACGAAACGAATCGTACGAGGATTATAGCAGCTAAACTTGGTTTATTTACGTATCTAAGACCCTAAAAAGTTTCTAGTTTCCTGTGACAATTAGAACGCCCTATTTTCACCAAATATGATAATTACCCCAAAGAAAGTGAATAATTTTCTTCCTCCCAGTTGGTGAGATCATACTTGGAAGACGCTATGCTCCGGAGAAAACCGTTTTCGAGATGCCACGTCATGTGATAACTCCTGCAAGTGACGATTTCAGTCCTTAACTTGAAACCTGCTCCAGCTTGAAATTTTCAAATTCAAAGGGGAAACAGGCGGTCATTTACATGCTTACATAAATGGCGCTCCAATCCGCGGTGAACCTTAACCTCAAACAATTCACCCGGTCTTTGTCTCACTGCCTCCAGTTGCGCTCTTCACTAGTGTACACCAGCTGCGCCGAGGTCTTCCTTAGCTGAGCTATCTCTCTGGATTGGAATCACTGAAACACTGAGTTCATTCGCTCTAAATATTCTAGCAGTCTTAGGCGAGTATTGTGCACTTATCTGATCCCTGAGCACCTCATAGAGTTCGCCGCTAAGTCTCCCCCTCCAAACCTACTCAACGCAAACGGGAACAAAAATCACTAGAAGCATTTTGAGGTCAAAAAGGCAAACGATATATTCCCCTTTCGCAAACGTCA
Source organism: Volucella bombylans (assembly GCA_949129095.1). Classification (NCBI taxonomy): domain Eukaryota; kingdom Metazoa; phylum Arthropoda; class Insecta; order Diptera; family Syrphidae; genus Volucella; species Volucella bombylans. The sequence continues at coordinate 118,736,343 of OX422142.1, read as the reverse complement.
TTGCTTCCACACCATAAAGCGAGACTGGAATAATGACAATTTTACATGGAGTCTCCTGAGTATTTATTGACAAGGCCTTACTACTCATTAGCTTTCTTGGCAATTGCCAAGGATAACTCTTCGTTGGATTTCTGATGAGATGTCATTGTCAGATTCAATAGCGGAGCCGAATCTCTGACTACCTCAGCTATATTATAGCTATCTATTGTTATGACCTGTCCGATCCGTCGATGTTGCGTGTTAGTTTTTTTTGAGAGCATATACTCCTACTCGTACTCGAACTTAGTATTGCCCTCATCCACGACTAAACCTATTTCTGTTCCAATACTTGCATTCGCACCAATGACGGTTCCAAGTCACCCACGTATGCAAGTATGTACAATAATTTTATAGATTTTGAAAAATTGTGCCTTTGGTATTGTCTTGCGAGTTTCGCACAATTTTCTCAAGTATGACGTTGAAAAAGTTACTTAACACCGCAACTCTCTCCTCCTACAGGCCCATTGCACTTACGTCCCTTCTTCCAAGGTCATGGAAACGCTGATAAATCTCGAAACACCAAAACTTTTCAATGACCGACAATACAGTTTTTGTAGCAACAGGTTCACTGGTGATTTGATGGCACGTCTCACCGAAAAATGGAACCAACGTGTACATCAATCTGGCAAAAGCAAGATAGTTGCACTTGATATTTGTAAGGCATTTGACAGAGTTTGGCATCAGGCTCTTTCGTTGAAAATGCGTACATTTGGGATCGACAACTCTCTTCTTCAATAGATTAGAAACTACCCTTCGGAACGCTCAATTCAAGTAGTCTTGGATGGTTTCAAGTCTGATATTCACAAAATAAATGCTGATGTGCCTAGGGCTCCGTTCTGTCTCCGACACTCTTTTTAATTTTTATCAATGATCTCTTGTCTGCAGCTTCTAATCCAATATATTCTTTGCTGACGACAGTACTCTCTGCTTTTCATATTCGTTTCCGGACTCAGGTCCCTACTCTTCGTATGTAGAACGGAAACGGCAGCGTATGTAAAGCTCATTAAATTCCGATATTGACAACATAACCAATTGGGGAACTATCAACTGAGTGGAATTTAATTCTTCCAAAACACAATGCTGTCTGAAGGAAATATAAACACCCAGCCATTATATGAATGGCACTTGCATTGTCGAAATCAAAAACTTTCCATTCTCGGTATGTATGTCAATTACAACTTACGTTGTAATGACCACATATTCGATGTGACCAAAAATGCCGCAAAATGTTTAGGTTTCCTCAAGAGATGTAAGAAATATTTCACCCCCTCTGACCTGGCTTCAATATATGAGGTGTTTTTCCGTCCAAAACTGGAGTACAACGCCCTCATCTGGTCAGATGTCCCTAAGACCCCTTTGCAGCTGTTAGATAGGATCCAAAATCGTGCGATAAAACTCATAGTTGATGCCAGTATTACACAGTCATTCGACACCCTCGAACACAGATGTAATGTCTCCTGTCTCACTTTGTTGTATCGCTACTTTCACCACCAATGCTCCACTGAAATTGAAAGTAGCATTCCGCCCCTTCATGTTTTTAACCGTAACACCAGCCTAGCTATGAATGCTCATCAGTTCACCCTGAAGCCCATCTTCGGACGTACTCTGAAATATCGTGATTCTTTCCTAAGCTGTACAACTCGCTTATGGAATGACCTGCTGAGCTCTTTATTTCCTAGCCAGTATAACTTTCAAACATTTAAAACCAACGCACATCGGTATCTCTCTTTTTTCACTCCCTAATTTCCTATCGCCCGTGCTATGTGCAAACATCTTAAGTGTACATAAATCCCTTGTGCGCGCGTCAATTATAAAAAAAAACACCTTGCCTTGGTCATTTTTTAGTCTCAATGGTGTCGGAGAGATTGTTTCTTAACTTTAGGGAACAATATGACGAGTTTAGCAGGTATACTAAGGCTTGACATGGCTCTATATAGCCCGTTTCTATAGATGCCGTCATATGTGGTCTTAAAATCGATAAAGGGGTTATACGTATCGATTTCGACTGATCCGGTTTTTTGCAGTATCTACCTGAGTGTGAATATTTGGTAGATTGTGAGCTGACTGGACCAAAAATTGTATTGATATGGCCCCTCGGTTGTTGGTAAATGGCTACAGGCTTTCACACAAGACGGCAGATAAGATCTTATATGCGATGTTAGCGAACCTGATACCTCTATAATTGGTGCATTCTTCAGGCATGCTTCCTACCGACCAAAACTTCGACATAAGTCGGTGCATACTCTCAACCAAGTCATATTCAGCTGCTTTAAATATCATAGCTCTGCATGTAGGTCATCCGGCGTAGCAGACCTTTTCTTAAGCTTGGATATTGCTATTTTCACTTCATTTTGGTCGGATGAATGGATCTCTTGGCTTTCACCGTCCAAGTAGAATAGTTTATTCTGCCTGATAATGGAATTTGAGTTGTCCTCGTTATTTTTAACATTTAACCCATCTCTACAGGCGTCTGTTGGGGTCTTGTTGCCCTGACACGTTCTTTTCACTTTTTGGTAAATTTTCCGGACATTGTATATACTTGAAGTAACAAACTGTAAATTTTGCACAATAGCGGGCTTTTCATGCTCTTTCTCTCTGCTTGTAGAGCTTAAGGTCCGCTCTCGTTCTTCTATGCAGTGCCGCTTCGTAGGCGAGTTGTTTGATTTCGTATGCTTGCCTGCATTTGATGAGACCAAGCACATCAGTTGTGGCGTTTATATTGGCCTTTTTGGCATCTATGTATGTCACTGCTCTTCAGCACTTGACGTTGGTTGCAAAGGGTATGAGGAGCAGTTGAAGGATACGGGATGGATTCTGGTTGCTTTGCAAGAGTGGAATTTTTACTTGGCCGGGAAATTAACCATACGCACAACCCGGAACCTGAAGGGCCAATACTTCTTGTGGCTTAGTTATGAGAGCTGCCATTGACCCATTCACTATCTCTATTTCATCACCCTGAATAGCCCTCAAAATCCTTACTGACCTCAGCTTAAAGTCGAAGTAGCTCATACAAAGTATCTGCGATTCTCCATAATGTAGTTAATTGCCATCTAAATTGTGTATACTCATATATATGTATGTATGCTTGGGAAACAGATGCTAGTTTTCGTCATTAGTAAGAAGTGGAACCTAATGTTTTCGTCCAAAATGACACCAAATCCGCATCGTAAATCGCTTTTGGTGGCATCCGTGAGGACCCAACTATTGTACATTCCTTTCATGGCTCAGATTCCAGCTGAAACTACTCTTGGGCACAGAGAAAGTCGATCTAATATTTTTGCAGAAAACAGAAAGGAAATTCGTTAGAGGTTCTTGGAGTGTAGAAAAGGCAGCTTGATCAACCAGACAACGGTTGCATAGGATATAAGGGGCCTTATCATAGCTGTATAGGTCCAAAAGATTCTTCGCTATAACAAGACTCCTATCTACTTGACACGACGTGAAATGTTAACTCCAAAGAAGTATGCAATCCAGGCTGATACCCAAATAATTAGCTTCGTTGTCAGCTTTCTCCTTCTCGTAAAGAAAGCCCATTTCATCTGCACCAATCAGATAGCCACTAGGTATGACCCAACGGACACATGCTACATCAATAGCCTGAGCGTAAGCCCAGGAACTATTGAGACCGTTCCGTAAAGAGTCAAATAATAGAAGTGGCGACGACGAATTGCGGTAAAACCTTGCTTGGTCTGCAACATGAAGGGTGTCGGACTAACAATCTGAAGCTCTTGGCGAACATATAAGCACATTTTTCGTTTTTCGGTAGAAAGGCTACTTTTATCAGGGGTCCAGTATGAATGATTGCTGCAGGATAGAAATGGAGACTCTCGTCTATGACTGAAGCCCCTTTTGATATCAGCTACGTTGTGTTGTGTTACTGAGTTATATGCGGCTTTGGTGATTAGCCGAATTAATTCAGAAATTTTGGGAAGTGGAATGCTTTCGGCTCCTTATAGGTCCCATCAGACTTTCCAAGTGTTTCCAGTCTGGCCGATTTGCCCTTTTGTCAACTTTGTCTCAATCTGTGAAGACTTCAGTCTTCCTAAAAAGTCATAAATGGCTTGTTGTTTTGAAATACTTGCATAGTTGTGGCGCATCCGCGTTCTACTATGAACCGGGAGTTTTTTCTAACTGAACACTTCCGTTCAAAATGTTTAGTGAGGGTATCGTTTACGTTCTGGATTGCTTCCTCTAACTTTCTTTTGTTTTGAATTCAGGCGGAACATTGACAGGCTTGACGAGTTCCTCCTAAGTGCGCGTCCAGTTGGTTTTTCGCAGATTTCTTCTCTTTAACAAGGAAGAGACTTCACATTCGAGTCTGAATTCAAGCCTCCGCCTACTTGGTGTCTTACTTTCGTGACAAATGGTGGCTGAGAAGAGAACCAACATTGTTGATAACCAGGTCAGAGGACTGGAGACGATTGCCTCTCCATTGCATTTGCTACTGCCTTAAAAAGACACACTATTCAATGGCAGTAGCCAATACTGCCTTTAGTGATGATGGTAGTAGTGCTGAATCATAGGAAGACTAAACAAAGGTTTTATATTAACTGCTAACCCTTATTTACTTAATTTTATCTTGGCCTATTACTGCGCGCTTAAAAATATGTAGTAAGCTATCTACAGTTGCAAATGAATCAGTAGATTAAAAATGCTGGAAATACCTACTGGAATTATGCTTCAGTCATCCTAATTGCCGCATTAGACATGATTTTGCAGTTGTAAGTCAGATTTCGCTGGAGAGCGTTTTATAATTCATCAAAGAAGATGTTTGTTTACTGAGGCGGGAAAACCTCTCAAATATACTCGCTACGATTATTGGGACGTGGTCGACCATTTACAGCGTGAGACAACAGACCGCCCGAGTGGCCGTGGGGTGGGGTGGCCGTGGTGGCCGTGGTGGCCGTGGTGGCCGTGGTGGCCGTGGTGGCCGTGGTGTAATGGTACTAGCAATCGCTTCTCACTCGGAGGGGTCTAGGTTCGAATACTGTTGTAGAGTTTCAAGCACAAATAATTACTGAAAATTATAACCTTCCACTCTGAGTGGAGAAAAAAACTCTCCCGGACTCCCACCCCTGGAGAGCAAATACCGAAACCAAACACACCTGAGTTTCAAACCACTACGGCAAACAATCGCCTCTGAACTGTCTTCTGTTAAGCAACTTCTGCTGGAATAGTGTATTAGAAAAATAAATCTCACCCTTCCCAATTTATCCGTAAATACCTGTACCACTCCTCTGTAAAATTAACCACCTGCTAAGTGACAAGAAAATCTCAAGAAAACTCACTTGTCAACCTGACAGATTGCTGCCAAATACTCTACAAAGTGTCAACATCAAAAATGCTGCCACTTCTAACCGACTTTTTGCACCACTTCTTACCCCATAATTTTCTGAAGTTTGGATTATGACAAATGTCAAAGGATATTGTGATTTCCTTTTGCCCCCTCCCGCAACTACTTCTTAACACATTCACAATTTCTGCTTTGTGAGCGAGAAAAAAGGTAAATTGTAATGGGCCGTCGTAGTCGTCATCGTAGTCGCCGCCCCGCCCTCACCGACATTGTCGTCTGCCCTAAACGCTTCTCATATTTCAGATCAAAAGTATTTCCCTCGTCCATTACTTTGCATTTTCATTTCGCATTTCGTTCGGCTCATCTTGCATTTCAGCAAAAGGCTCACATGTTTCTGACACTTTCCACATGACAATATTTTTCATTGCCGACCCTCCTTTTCGACAGAACATACAGAGACAGACCCATAGTCGGCAACTTCTGTACCTAAGGACACTTGAAGAAAAGGGCATTTATGAAAGGGAAAAGGAAAAGGATCAAAAATGTACTTACCACCAGCAGGGGCAGATATCCCCCTTTTTGTTTGTTTTTGTGTTGGTCAATGGGGGGAGACGGGTAAAATACTCTCTGGAGAATGACAAAAGCCAATTTTAGTGCGACCTGTCTTGTGTGCCCATTTTTTCGACTTTTTCATGTAAGAGGCCAACTGAAAGAAACTGAAACAAAATACCAAAACATGAAAAAACATAGAAGGGGATGATTACCTTAATGGTACACTTGAACCCCCTCTAACATCCACGACTCTATTCAACCACTTTGTCAAGATGGCCATGTGTGCCGTTAAATAATTTGCGTGTCTTGGCCTTACGCAATAATAAAAACGCCGGACGAACGAGTATGCGACAAGTGTCATTTATGCGATGCCAAATGGGAGTGGAGGCGGCCAAACAGTTGGGCAGAAAGACGTAACGTCTTTTCTTAAATGGATTTTCATTTTTATTATCGCCATCATATCGGTCTTTATGGCAGCCGGTGCGCTGCTGCCTCGCATCCAAAGCGGATTCGATGTGGGAATAAATTTCCCTTTATTGGGAATAATTGATCATTCCGAAGGATTCAGGATTCCCAGCTAAACGAATCGATTGGAATATTTGGCACAAGTTTCTCATCTCCTTTCTCTACTTCGCATCGTCATTCTTCATCTCTTTTCGCTGTTATACTCTTATACATATGTACGAGTATTTCTTTGGACAGCGCCCTTCTTCTTCTTCTAACACAATACTTCGTCTTCGGGTTCTTTGGAGGGCAATCAGCAATATTTTATTTTATTTTATTAAATCCTTAAATTTCCACTCGAGGAATGATATGCTGACAAGGATATCAGCAGGCTCCTATAATATGTTATGCTGGATGTTGAATCTTCCAGGCTGGCTGGTTGGTTGTATCCTCTTTTCATCTTCTACCCGATAAGGCACTCATCGTTGTTGGAATCGTCGTCGGCGCTATCAGTCGCCGTGATTTCTGATGGTAGAAAAAAGAAAATCAAACGAAAACACCCTAGAAAAGAGGCGAACAGGCAAAATGACAGTCAAGGGCTGAAGGGAAATAGCAAAATCTGAGAAAACCCCAAAAGAGGAATGATCCAAACTAAATGGCCCTCTAGATTGAGAAGGGCTGCCTGTTTGCCTCTTTGGCTGTTTGGTTCTCTGGTGGTAGTGTGAAAAAAGTGAAAGTTTCCTTGTAATTTATTACCACATTTATGCTTGCAAATGTGTTTGGATTCAACTTGGAAAACAAAATCTACATCCCCATGCCGTTACCCCTTTTTTCACTCATTTCCCTGGTAGGATAGCAATAGCTACGAGTATGCTGACTTCCGATAGATCTTCGTATTCGTTATGACAAACATCATAGTGTGACTGACGATGGTACAGGGCAGGAAAAAAATAAAACACCAAACACATACTCGTATCCGCGCACATACGAGTATTCGTACATTATATAGAAGTTTTAGTGTGACACTTCTGAGATTTATAGCTCACAGATATCCTGGTTACGTCGTCAGTCGCTTCGACTTCGGTTGTTTACTCGCATGTTAGTCCTTAAATTTGTATCCCGTGCCATCGTCATCGACAGGATTCAGAATTGGATAAACCGCACAATAATTAATCATTAGATTATTGGATTTTTGTTTACGCAGTGTTTGTTAGCCACTACCGGAACCGCAATTAATTTTCCACTGAAGGCATATTCAACAAGAATTGTCGCCACACGATGATTGTGATTGACGTCAAGTGGCTAAAAGTGACTGAAAGCGATTTAAAGTGGGTAAAAGTGAACAAACTTGATGATCTTTAACTTTTACCAACTTTAAATGGCAGTGACATCGATTAATTATCCTGATGATTTTCGTACGAAGTAGGAGTAACCACTGCCCAGACTCAATATAGTGCAAGGTTTTGTATTGTACATTAGCCAGAAACAGAATTTATGCAACACCTGCTATTGACCCTAGATTTGGAGTAAAGGAAGTGAATATTTTCTTTCTGTAGTTTAAGGTCTGTACTACGCTATCTGCTTCTGTATTTCAGTGAATTTACCAGACAATTCTTTCCTCCTCGATTAGTGTAAGTCACCAGCACTGTATGATTGTACTCATCTTCACAGTTCTTTTACAATGACGCTCAAAACTTACTATCACCGTTCTCTGATGATGAAAGTCTGTCGTCTTTGCTTTCTTAAAAATGCTGGTGATAGTGGTTGCTCCAAAAAAGTAAAAACACAATTTCAATCGAACTACTCGTATCTTACATCTAAGTAAGTTTTTTTTATAGAAACAATTCATTTGAATACATTTCTCAACAGCTGAGATACATCTAACTTGCTGCTGAAAGAGCGTGTCCAGTATGCCGACTAGACCGTAACATGTGCATCTGATAATTAGGATGGCACTTTAGGACGAACGGTAGTAAATGATATGAAAGACTTTAGTATTCGATTTTAACTCATATAGTCAACGCACTTAAGAAAACACTTAACGTGGTAGAGTTCAAAATAGACCTGAGCCTTAAGCTTATACTCAATGAATGAATTTAAAGATATTCCATGTTGGAAAGAAGATGTCCATTAGCAGTATCTTCTTTTTCGTATCTACATATCTCATCTACAATGACATTCCAGCTGTCAGCTCTTTAGACAAAGCCAATCTGCTAGCTGCACACTATGCGGCTAGTTCAGCATTTCCAGATTGTGATTTGTCTCCGCCTACACTTGAGTGCGTCGAATCTTCGTGTAGCAGCAAGGGTACTTAAAGATCTCAACATTCATAAATCCACTGTTCCAGATGGTATATCTCCTCTTCTTCTGAAGAAGTGTTCTTCCACGCTGGCAAAACCACTGCGTAAGCTTTTTCATCAATCCTACCCTTTAGGACGCTTCCCGAGAAGATGAAAAACAGCATTTGTCTAGCCCGTCTCTAAAAAAAAAGGCGAATTTCTTCTCTCTCTTCCTACAGACCCATTGCACTTACGTCCCTTCTCTCCAGGGTTATGGAAACGCTGATAAATCGTCAGCTCATGAAATATCTCGAAACAAGAAAACTTTTCAATGACCGGCAATATGGTTTTCGTAGCAACAGGTCCACCGGCGATTTGATGTCATGTCTCACCGAAAAGTAGAACCAAAGCGTACATCAATCTGGCAAAAGCAAGATAGTTGCACTTGATATTTGTAAGGCATTTGACAGAGTTTGGCATCAGGCTATTTGTCGAAAAAGCATGCATTTGGGATCGACGACTCTCCTCTTCAATAGATTAAAAACTACCCTTCGGAACGTTCAATTCAAGGTGTCTGGGGTGGTTTTAAGTCTGATATTCATAAAATAAATGCTGGTGTGACCCAGGGCTCCGTTCTGTCACCGACACTCTTTTTAATTTTTATCAATGATCTCTTGTCTGCCACTTCACTTTGATGATGACAGTACTCTCTTCTTTTCACATTCGTCTCCGACTCACGACCCTGTTCTTTGGCTCTAGAACGGCAACGGGAGCGTATGTTAAGCTCATTAAATTCCAATATTAACAGCATAACCACTTGGGAAACCATCAAAAGAGTATATTTTAATGCTTCTAAAACACAATACTGTCTGCTGTCGGTTAAAGCGAAATTTAAACACCCAGCCATTATCCATGAATGGCACTAGCATCGTCGAAACCGAAAAACTTTCATTCTCGGTATGTGTGTCAATGACAACTTACGTTGGAATGACCACATATTCGATGTGGCCAAAATAACGCGAAATGTCTAGGTTTCCTCAAGCGATGTTAGAAATATTTCACCCCCTCAATATATAAAGCGTTAATTAGCCAAAAAACGGAGTACAACGAATACATCTGGTCAGGTGCCGTTTAGACCTCTTTGCACTCTGGCTAGACAGATCCAAGATCGTGCGATAAAACTCATTGGTGATGCCACTGTTACACAGTCATGCGACACCTTCGAACACCGGCGTAATGTCTCCTGTCTCACCTTATTGTATCGCTATTTTCACCACCAATGGTAGGTAGGTAGGTAAATAGCCACTCTGTTGGAAATACCAACCCACTTAGGCACATTGTGATGCCACGTGGATCTATGATCCTCTTACTAATTGGACCAGTTTGAGCTTATGATGAAGCGTAGCAGACTGTTTACGTCTATATTTTTTAGATCGTTTAGGTCGTTGTAGAAGAAAGCTCCTAGATGAAGGTTTCTTGTCTGGGAGAGAGCTGGACATGTACAGAGTAGGTGGAGGACTGTCTGCTCCTACAGAAATCATTTGTAAAGGCACAAAGCCTTCTTGGGTGCTTGCCTATCAGGCAGTGTCCAGTGATGACACCTATTATGGCAGTGAGATGTATTCTATTTAGAAGGATCAGACACTTAGAGCGATTCAGATCCAGCTGAGGCCAGATCTGTTTGATCGCTAGACATGTTTGTCCAACAGTCCACGTAAGGTATGTTCTTTTACTGGCATCCAGCTTTAATGTTAATTTGCACGTAGCGATTGGTATACTATGCTACGCTTTTCCAGTAGAATACGAGTATTTAGAGTGGTTCCAATTTTGGCGAATTAATCGGATCTACAGTTCCCTGGAATGTCTCTGTCGCCCGGCACCCAGCGAAGGTGAATGTTGAACTGCTCTGCCATCTCCATGAGAGATGATCGGCATTCAAGCGCGGTTTTAGAATTAAGTCCTGACTATCCGAAAACATGCGGATATGAACTTGTTTGTTCAGTCAGGGCAGAGCTTCTTTAATCTCCAAATAAGACTGATCAACTCCCCAAAGTAAGTCGTCTACCTGCAGAGTTGACAGCGCAATCGTGATTGCTGATGTGTTGACGTTGTTAAAGGCACCCTCTATGTCTAGGAAAACAACCATTGTGTACTCTTTATAATGTAGGGATTGTTCGATGTGGCTAGTCAGTGAATGCAGAGCCGTTTCCACCGACTTTCCTTTACAATAGGCATGTTGAGCCATTGACAAAAGTTTTGGATCAATTTTAGCTCCTATATGTATATCAATCAGTCGTTCTAGAGTTTTTAGAAGGAATGATGATAGAGTTATAGGTCTGAGGTACTTTGGGACAACATAAGAGCATTTTCCGGCTTTGGAAATGAATACTACTACATTGTCTTCTCTCCATAACAGCGGAATGTGGATAAGTTCTAAACAGCTCCTCATAATATTTTTTTAGCATAGGAAGAATAATACCTGAGCACATCTGTAGCTCGGCAGATATTATACCGTCCGGACTAGCAGATTTGTATGATTTGAAGCTATGCCGCGCCCAAAGCAGTTTGTCTCTTGTAATCAGAGCATGAATATTGGTCACGGTTACAGTAGGCCTGTTTGGGCTGCTACTGGCCGCGAATTGCGAGCTACCTGGAAAATAGGGTCCAGTAGTTGGTTGAGTGAATCATCACTTGAGGTTGTCCAGGAGCCATCGAATTTTTTCAAACAGCTAGACATCATAGGATTTATAGAGATGCGATGCCTCAGAGGTTTCTGTGATTTTGTCACAGAATGACCTCCAGGATTGTCGCTTTGCCTTCCTCAGTTCTCTTTTGTATAATTTGAGGGATTCTTTGTGTGAGTCGCACTCAGTCACTTTTCTTGTGCTTTCCAATGCTCCACTGAAATTGCCAGCAGCATTCCGCCCATTTATGTTTTTAACCGTAACACCGTCTCGTCAGTTCACACTCATGCCCTGTGAAATATCATTATTCTTTCCTAAGCCGTACAACTCGCTTATGGAATGCTCTGAGCTCTTTATTTTCTAGGCAGTATAACTCACAGACACTTAAAACCAACGCACATCGGTATCTCTCTTCTTTCCCTCCCTAACTTCATTTCGGCCGCGCTATGTGCAAACATCTTAAGGGTACATAAATCCCTTGTGCGCGCGCCAATTATAAAAAAATAAATCTATACTTACACCATACTTACAATAACAGAATAATCAATGTTGGGTCCTCGCAACATTCGCACAGCTAAAATAATGGAGCTTATAAGGTGTTCAATATTGCAATAAGCCATCTGGCAAGAGAATTTTTTCCTGGGGAACCATTATCTAAATGAGGAGGGCACTCGCCACTTGTAACAGCAGATGTGACATCATATAGGTAACATTCGTCAGATACTAAAATCTTTGACTTCAGAAATATCTGGTAACACGCCCTCTACGAGTATCTTGACGAACAAAACAATAGTCACAATCGCCATATTGTAGTTTTCCAACAACACAAGAATAAGTGGAGTATTATATTGGTTTACCATGGTGTTTCGAAAACAAGTGTCTTAAAAGCAATTCAATTATGTGTAACAGACAAATAATCCATTGAAGATGTCTATTTCTATTGGCCCGTGTTTGTTGCTGTCACAATTTATAGCTACAGTATCTTGGAGCGATATATTCTGCTGATACTTAAGTCATTGATAGATTGCAAGCTCCTTGACTTTGAACGGCATAACCGAAAAAATTGAGCCTAATTTTTTGCGAATTGAAATGAGTTCTCCAACCCTCGCTAAGCGACTTCTTGTTTTGATAAAATTGCCAAAGTCCTATCTTGTCGCACATAAAAATACGAAGCAAGAATACTATCACCTTGATCTTTGGTTAAAGTTGTTAGTCGTAATCTTGAATTGTCAATAATTACTTTCGACATAGTGCAGCATCGCAGCTCTGTCCGATATCCTATTCCCGTTACAAATACTCGATAAATTCTTTAGGGACTGTATTATGCGTTTTGGATTCGCTACATTTGGACTCTTCGAAAATATCGAGATTTTCTTGCGAAAATGACCTTGTTCACTAATATTTTTAGAATCATAATAGGTTTGCAGTTTCATTTTTCTTTCCGTTAGTTTTCTCTTTCTCATTACTTAGGTGGCGCTATAGTTCGGGCTGAACCTGGGCTTCAACTAGCAAGCCTTTCCAGTTAGACAGTCGGTTGAAGTCCCCATCTACAAGGTGGGCCATAATTTATGAACCTGTCGGAAAGTGTCATAGAGTGAGTGTCCAAAAAGAAACAATTAAAATAACTCATTAATTGATTTTTTTTTTCTATTGCAAGGATATTTTTATTTTATTTATTTATTTAAGTATAAAGTATAAAAAGCAGATTGTACAAATAAGAGCTAAGCTCTTTTAACAGTACATATGACAGAAAAGTATAAAAGAGGATAGTTAAAAATAAAATAATTTATTATTTATAATTTATTATAAATTAATTATTAATAATTATAATAATAAATTTAGAGCAACTATGTAGAGTCGTACAAGTACTATTCCACTAAAAAAGTTTTAAATTATGGTAGAAAAAAAAATAATAATAATAAATAAAAGTGAAAATAAAATTGTATGTTCATATTTACAAAATTATTGTTATATGCTTGTCTCGTATATGACTCAATGATCTCTAAAAAAACCAAATAAAAAATCATTAAAATTTTTTGTTCCAAGCGAGAGCCGGAATGATGGAAGCGAGTTCCACAGTCTTACGGAGTGAACAAAAAACAGACGGCTACTTTCTAAATAGAAATAGTTTGGAGGATTAATTCTTAAAGTTCTAGATGACCTCGGAAACTGTATCTTACGGTATAGGTAATATGGCTTCTTATTGGTTATCAATCGTGCAATGGATAGGCAGTTGCGGTAATTCAGGTAGTTTAAAAGTGAACACCCTAAGATGGAATTCCTATACCTGGAAATATGATCAAACTTGAGCAGGTGGAAGACATATCTAATTATGGAATTAAATGCAAGTTCCAATTTTCTAAAGCATACTGAGTCTAGTGAACTGTAAACCAAGCAAAAGTACGTAATATGTGGCATAAGAAGAGATATTACTAGTTTGAGTCGAAAGTCAGTCGGCATATAACGGGCGGATTTCCACAATAATCGCAGTCCAGCGTAAATATTCTTTATTACAGCGTCGGTATGATCGGTAGCTGAAAGAGAATTGTTAAGAATTATGCCAAGGTATAGAAAAACATATTTTTTCGGTAGACAGATAAACATCTGGGTATTCCTCAATTTGTCCAATTTTCTTCCCAATTGGTAAGCACAAAGTCTTTTTAGCATTTAATTGAAGCCCATTTAAGGCAGCCCAAAGTCGCACTGCCTCCAGATCTTCATTTAAATGACTGACACAACTCTGTATACATGTTGCCGTGTATACATGTTCGCGGGCTGGAAAGGTATAATTGGACGTTATCAGCGTATAAATGTACAGTCACATGTTTACAAGCTAGGGGTAGGTCATTTATAAACAGAGCGAAAAGTAATGGCCCGAGTATTGAGCCCTGCGGGACGCCACAGTGAAGCTTTGCCATTCATATGGACCTGTTGATATCTACCGCTTCGATAATTTCTAATCAGTTCTACGGCTCATATTCCTAAACCAAACCCATTAATTAGCGTCGGACAGAGCTTTTCATGATTAACCGAATCAAATGCCTTTGAAAAATTCAAAAGACATAGTAAGTTTACATGGGACTTGTCAAAGTTTAAACGATTACGAGTATTTTTACAAGTGCAGTGGTACAACTGTGACTTTTACGATAAGCAGATTGATGTTGGCTTATTAAATTGAGTAAGTCTACGTGTGTCTGAAGTTGATTCTTTATGACGATCTCAAAAACCTTAGACAAACCCGGGAAAATGCTTATTGGGCGAAAGTCGAAAGTTAATTCAGAAGGATTTGAATTCTTTGGAATAGGTATCACTTTTGCAAGTTTCCAGGCTGGGGGAAAACAAGATATAACAATGCAACAGTTATAGATGTGGGTGAGCGTATCTACCACATGCAGTAGTATTATTTTGATGAACTTCATTGAAATACCATCTATACCTATAGCGGTAGACTTTACAGATTTAACAGCAAAAATGATATTAACGCTGTTAACAGTTTTGAAGGAAAATGTTGGACCTGCGTAGGCTGAGGGTCCACAGCTTAGATCTGTTTCAGTTGAAGATATAGGATTAGGTATAAAAGGTTTGCTTACAAAGAAACTATTTAGTAGATCCGGATCAGTTCTCTCATTGCTAGGAAAACATTTTTTGTCGGAAGTAATTCCCAGCTCACGCAATTTTTTCCAGAGATCTTGAGGTCTTGCATTGGTTTTAAGTTTGGAGGTGTAATAACGCTGCTTTTGTTTGCGGGTCTCTGCAGTTATTAAGTTTCTTAACTTAACAAAAATGGTTCTATTTATAGATGTAGGATAAGTCGTCCATCTGCGATAGGCTTTGTCACGAAGCTTCATGAGTTTTTTATATTTGGAGTAAACCAAGGGCAACCAGGATCCTTAACAACCACCCGCCTTATTGGTACATATTTATTGAAGAGCTCCAACACCATCGACTCGAATAAGGCAATTTTGTCATTAACGTTAGCGAGATTCCAACATAAATCCTAAGGGTATATTGACGCTTCATTATGCAGAGCTGGTAGGTCAATATTATTGGAATCTCTAAATAGCACCTTCTTGGGAGGAAGTACAGTATTCATGTGAAGGTCGAAGGTTAAAAATATTAGGTCATGAGATGAGTTAAAGCCGGGTACGGATATTTAATCGTGATACAATAAAGAAGTCCAAAAGTGAAGATCGACAACCTACTCGGAAATCTGTCGGAACGGAGTTATAAACAATATTAAGACCACAGTTATTAGCAAGATTTTTAATGGAATTTGCTTTCTCATCATTTTTCAAAAGATTTTTATTGAAATCACCGCAAAGTATTATATTCTCATAGCATGGGATAAAGGTAAGTAGCTCGGTTTCGATTTCTGTAAGAGCAATGTTTCGACTCGGTACGTAGATGCAACCAATAAAGCATTTTTGATTACGATTGGAAATTACAACAAACAAAAAATCACAGCACGAAGAACTTCCGCTTCTTTTTAAAACTTCACATTTAAAGGCCGATCTATAATAAATTGCAACCCCTCCTCCCCTTGTGGATCTGTCACCACGAAGTATTTCGTAACCGTGAAGTGCAACACATTTGTCATCATCGCCGAATCCATCATCAGCAAGAGGGATCAACCAAGATTCAGAAACACATATTACATCTACCTTTAGCGAAGAAAACAGTTCCCTAAATTCATCGATACTTGGCTTAAGACTTTGCACATTAATATGACAGATTCTCAATCCAGAGCACCGGTTAGCAAAAATGTTAAGCGTGGCTTGTTAAAATGTTAAAATTGTTCACATCTTCGACTAAGTGAATATCACCCATAAGAATCCAACGAAACGACGCCTACAACAAAGATCCCAATGAATTTTACGACATTACAATTAATAATAATTATTTTGACAGACAGGTGACAAACAAACATATCAACAGAAAACATATTTAAATACTTGATTTTAAAATAACACACCTACAATATAAAATAATATACGTTACATTATTTTTCATATATCTTTTAGTTCTAGCGATTTCTTAGCACTCCAGCACTCCAGCACTCCAGCACAAAAGCAGATAATATTGATTGGTGATAAAATATTTAAGTGAGTTTCGTTGTTGAAGTAATTTTTATTTCTCTGTCCCAGCCGCAAGCCTCTACTAGCTAGTGCTGTTATTTCTATTACTATTATGTAAATTTATTTTATATTGTAATAAATAATAATAATAATATTTCGCTGTCGTCCTTGCTCTTTCTTACGTGCACCAAGCCATCTCGAGTTCTCACAGAAAAGAGAATACCCTCTTTACGTAGCTGAAGAGCATAACGTAGTAAAGAACTGTTCTCAGGCGTGAGGCTCTCGTTGATGAAGATGCGGTTGTTTCCTGTACTGTTCTTGCTGCTGACATTGGGATCATAAGAGAACTCTTCAAGCTGTGCCAGCGTTAATCCCTTATGAGCACGGAACGCAGTTAACAGTGCACGTTACTCCGTGTGCAAAGAGAGGCGAACCAGTAACGGGCAGTGATCGTCGTCAGCTGATTTAGGTTGAAATTTGGTGTCGCAACTAGGTGACAATTGTTTTCACCACTTCAAAGGGATTCTCACCAGGTTTTCGTGGTACACGGCGAACAATAACATCTTTGAGTCTTTCTTTTCTATGAAGATCAGCTAATTCTTCTCTTATTATATTATTATTATATGGCCTAGGAAAATAGGGTCATATATTATGGCCCACCTTATGCTTGTGGGTGCCACATAAAGTGAGGTCTTCCTCTACTGCGTGGTCCCTTCGCCAGAGATTCGAAGACTCTGCGGGCCGGAACATTGGTGGCCAATCGCTCTACATGTCCTAAACATTTCAGGTGACTGATGCACAGTTTTCAGACTAGTTCGATATCTCCACCAAAGCCAGTCAATGCGAATGGGACCGAATATTCTTCGAAAGATTTTTCCCTCGAAACAACTGAGGATACCTACGTTCTTTCGATAGAGTCCATGCTTCTGTGCTATAAAGTAGTACTAGGATGATCAAGGTCTTATATAGAGTCTTTTTTGGGATAGGGCCTTACTACTCAATTCCCTTTTAAGCCCTGGGAAACAGCGATTCTAAAGGGTAATTCTTCGTTCTATTTCTGCTGATGTGTTGTTGGCAGAATTTATAGCAGAAGTAATATAGACAAATTCACTCACTGTCTCATAATGATGTTCTGTCACGTTCTGTCCAATTCGTCGATATTCTGTGCCCATTCTTGTTGATAGCATATACTTGGTTTTCCCGTCAATCAAAAACCAGCAGTGAAGAGGTAGTAAGTCGACTAAATATTCAAGCTTTAACAGTTGGCAATCCGAAACGTACGAGTATAATCTCCGATAGAGTATTTTGCTCAAAAATATTTCAAGAGCATTGCAAGGACGAAAGTATAGAACGTCACATGTTTGTTGCCGAAGTTGCAAGGGGAACGGCCTAGTCGACCGGTTTAATAGAACAATCATTCCCATTTTAACCAAGTTAGCTGATCCGTAACCTGATAATTTTTACAAATATGTATCAAAAGTGCAACAATGCATCAACGGTTTGTGTTCACGAATCACTGGTATGAGGCTGTTTGACCTTCTGCTAAGTGGGCAGATGCAACTCAGAGTAAGGGTGGCGGAGCAGATTACAGGAGGAAAATAGAAAGACTTACAACAAGATGATGAAAGAAGCGTCACAATACAAAGTTGGAAATATTATGGCGTCGAACCTTGTTTTCAGCCTTGCTTGAAGTTAAATCGTAAATTGATGGAACTCTATAAGATATCGTAAACAAAATGCGGAATAGCTGATATGTTATCCAGAAGATTGGAGAACATGAAAGGCCCAACAGTACAAGCATTTCTGCGGATAACTCGAAGGCCTATTCGGTTTGCTAGAGTGATGAAATGGAGGACGACGAATCAGAATCAGATTAAGATACGATGGCAGACATCGAAGGCTAAATACATCTCCTAGTCATAAATATTGATAACATTTTTGTTGCAACCATTTTAAATAAAGTATTAGTTGCACTCTTTTTATGTTAGTCGTCATTTAATCCGTTGCTTTTATGCTTCTTTGTGGAGGAAAAAATTTATGATCGGCTTATATTTATAGGGTTTTCCAATAAGGACTTGTCAATTTTTTTTCAAATAAAACGCAAACCATTTGAGATATATCAAAAACTTTATTATCGGCTTAAATTAAAATCAAAACATTTATGAATGGAACTCGACTTCCTTCATATGGCCACCGTGGGCGCGTTTGCAGCGGTCGATTCCTTGGACCCAATTTTCAACGACTCAGCCACACATTTCGGCCGAAACGGCCGCTATTTCGCGTTCAATGTTGGCTCTGAGCTCTTCCAACGTCGGCGTGTTGGCAATGACTTAACGTAGCCCCACAGAAAATATTAAAGCATCGTTAAATCGCACGAACGAGGCGGCCAATCGACTGGTCCATTTCTTGAGATAACACGCTCACCATATTTACTCTTCAATAAATCGATTGTAGCGTGTGCTGTGTGGCTTGTGGCATCATCCTGCTGAAACCACATGCGGTCCAAGTCCATACCTTCCAATTCGGGCTAAAAATAATTGGTGATCATGGCGCGATAACGCTGACCATTCACAGTAACGTAACGCTGCCGTTTGCATGCCGGCATGCCGGCATGACGCACCAAACAGTTATTTTTTGTGGATGAAGTGGTGATTCATGAAGCACATGTGGATTTTCAGCTGACCAGTAATGCATATTTTGCTTATTGACGAACCCATTGAGCCAAAAATGAGCTTCGTCACTGAGGGTGATTTTGCGATGAAATTCATCATCTTGGCGCATCTTCTCCAGAACCCAATCGGAGAATTCTTGAGTCAACTTGATCTTGTATGGGTGTAAACCATGATCCTTACGCAAAATACGCCATAATGTGGTCTGAGCGATGCCCAATTCTTGAGAACGACGTGAAATTTACTGATTTGGATCGTTTGCTACGGACGCCTGAACGGCAGCGATATTTAATCAACCCGTTGTCTCACTGAAACGGCAACATCACACAACGAATATGTAGACTCAAAGTTTTGCACTAAATTTGTTATTGCCTGTCTACTAGGGCGAGAATTACGACCGAAAATTGGAGTTAACGCTCATAAAGTTGCAGTCACCGACTCCGAATTTCGGTAGAAAATTTTTATAATTTGCAGACGTTGCTCGTTCGCCTACTTTAGCATGATGAAAATGTTGAGTTTACTGAATAAATTGACAGTGACAGTTTGATGATTAGTGAAAGAGTGCGTTCACAAATTAAATTCAAATTTGTGAAGTCCCTATTGGAAAACCCTATACAAGTGTAATATGGCAAAAAGTGGAATCACTCGCTGTTTTGTTCATCGTACTATTAAATTTTTCCAGGATACTAATGGTGTACGTGACCGTCATACGTCCACGAACTGTGAAAACTCCGGAAGCCATCAAGGCCGTGCAGGCTCGAATCAGACACAAACTACTGAGAAATCGAAGATCTTGTCGTGGGAAATGAACATTTCGCAAAAATCCATGTCTTGCAACATCAAAGAAGATTTTTAACTTTCAAATGCATATAAAAGACACACTAACACCTGCTAATAGTCGCATTGATGCAAAAACGTAAGCAGGAATCAAAAGCTCTCTTAAGGCTGCATGCTAAAAATACTCACAGACAAATTCTTTTTACCATCCCACGAATGTAGCAAAACCAACCTCCATTTTTGTGAAAAAGGAGACAAGACTTCTGCAAAAGTATACCAAACCAATGTTTTGGAAGATGTCGTTAAGCCGCTATGCCGAAAAATGTTTGCAAACGTAGGCTAGTAGTTGCACAGACTTTTAAAAGATTGTGCCACCAGTGGTCACTTGTGAGTTCGGCACAAATTTTTTCAAGTATGATGTTAGCAAGTCACATGAGAACGCGTCACCTAGTCTCGGTTAAGTCGTTATCGAACTTGATGGAGCAGCGATCATTCTCAATTGTCATTCTGCATAGTCGGACGAGTTTGATAGGTAGGGTGCCAAAACTAGATATGGCTGTATATAGCTCGTTTCTATAAATGCTGTCATATGCGGCTTTAAAATCGCTGAAAAGATGGTAGGTATCCATTTGTACTTCTTGAGTTTATTTCAGGATAGTGAGTAAAGTTGTTGGCGAAGGGTTTCGGATGTTTACACAATATGGCAGAAAAGATCTTGTATCCGATGTTGAGGAGACTTTTACCTTTAAGGTGTGCGCAGTTAAAGGCGTCTCATTTTTTGTGGATCGGGTAAACGATACTGATATTCCATTTATCAGGCATACAGTCTTCTGACCACAAAGTCATCTTCAGGAGCTTTGAATGCCTAGGCCGGATTTCAGCTTAGATGTTACTATTTTTACCTCGTCGTGGTCAGGTGGACGGAAGTTTTGGCTATAATCGTCTACTATTCAACAATGGTCTATTCTGCCTGACGGCGGGATGTTGGGCTTCTTCGTCCAAAATTCTCCATATTCTCAGCTCCGATTGTGATTCACATACAAGACTTCCTTCTTCACCTCTACTAGCGTAAGAGCCTCTTTGCCTTAACATGTTCTTTTTACTTATTGGTAAAACTTTCGTACGTTCTGGAACATAACCTCCCAATGTTTCCGATCGTGTGCTTCTCGTGCTAATGTTTCTTCTTCTAGAGGAGCCTGTCTCTTCTACATGTAGAACTTATGAGCAACTGTCGTGCTTCATTGCAGCGCAGCGCCGCTTTGTATGCTTTTTGTTATCTGCATGTGCTAGCCGGTTGTCTTCATCAACACAGAGATTTCTTGATGGTGATCGGGTGAAACCCAGGACATCAGTTCCGACGTCTCTAATGTCACGTTGGTAGCGTTGCCACTGGCCCTCAGAACTTGATGCTAACGGCATAGGAGTTCTTGGGAGATTTCGGGATACATTTTTGGCGAAGATTCTGGCGGTCTCTTGAGAGTTATATCGTTATATCTTCTTACAGTAGTTCTTCGCACCTTAGCTGCAACAAGGTTGTGATCCGAGTCAATGTTGGCTGCCCGAAAATTCGGACGTCCAGAATGACGGCGTCATGCCTTATGCTTATCACAAAATGATCAATTTTATTTAGCGTTTGATGATCCGGACACCGCCATGTCCGCTTGTGTATACAGAGATGAGGAAATCGTGTGATTTTTATATCGACATTTCGTTCTGCCGCAAAGTCAATAAGCCTATGTGCGTTGCCGGATGTGGTGTCCTGTAGGCTAGGCTTATCAATCACTATCGCACTACATGATTTTAATGTCATACTTCAGACATTGCTAATACTCGCATGTCTTATCGAGAGGCACATAGAAATATTCTTTGGTGGCCCCTCCTTACCTTCCGTAGGGACATGGGCGCTTATGTTAGAGAATTTGGCCTTGATGCGGATTGTCATAAGACACTCGCTCACATATCGGAAGCTCAAAACTTTCTGCCTAAGTCTGCGCCTATGGCAAATCCGCATCCGAATAAGCCCTGTTTCTTTTCCTCATACCATTCACCATAGTACATATCACAATTTTTCATCCTCCTAACCTGGTCAGAAGAGCTTGAATCCGCTCCAATTGCAATCACATGTCTTGTGACATGTGTAGGGCTGAAAAGGCACACTTTACTCCACTCCCAATGCGCAGTATTTCAATTGATGTTAATGTTTAACAGGTCCTTCGAATTATTTCAGCTTGAGTGGAAAAATGCTCTATGCTCCATAAAAATCTTGACAGCGGCTTTAATTTCATAATTCAAACGTTCGTCAATTCAAAACATTTCTGGTTTGATTTCCATATTAACCATAAACTCCTCACCTGCGCTGAAATCCAATTTTCCATCCGATTTGGAGCATTTGCAGGTCATCTACGTATACATAAATCCCTCTAAACCACTATCACTCCAGCTTTTGCACATTTCCACTTCTCTGCGATCCGAATTTAGCACTAACAACTTTTTATACAATGCTATCCTTGACCTGATGTTTGTGTGCGTGTGTAACTGTATGTGTGTGAATAGCAAAGAACCACTTAACTGAAAGAAAATCGCTTAAATCTGGTAAAGGATCTCTTAGACGTCGCCGTAAACATAGCCACCATTTTCTGGGCATCATTGTGTTGTGTAGTTTTTCTCCAAAGAAAACTGGAAAAAAATGAAAAAGCAAGGAAAAAACAAAACATCCGGTCGCAATCCATTTTGCTATTTAAAAAGGAAAACAAGCGGAACACAGTCGGAAGACGAATCCAATAGAGACACCACAGAAGACGGGTGCGGCACAGCAGTCCGGTAGCAAGGAAAAAAATCTCATATAAATTGTTATCAGTCATCCTTGAAAGTTTTTGCAGATTTCCTCTGCGGCCCAACACCAAGACTAGAATCTCCTTCTCATTGGTTGCTCTGCAAGTGCTTTTTGGTTTTTCTTCCGACTTTCTTTGGTTACAAATTATCCGCAAACATTGAAAGTTGTGTGAAATGGCGGCAGCGAAACTAATTTATCACCAACGGAACCACACCGACACCGACTTGAGTCTAGGAGGGAAGTTTTTTGTTACCACCCAAACCAACCCCACTAGACTACCACCATCGACGACGAAATACCACTACCAAAAGTCATTTATTCAAATCGATCTGGGAAGGGATAAAGTTTATTTGCCCATCCACATCACACCACCACAACCTGACTGATATTCTAGTAAATTTTTCCGTGGGGATGCTTGGGGGGAAACTCTCGTGCACTCGTGCATTTGTAGACTTCTACAAGTGGCGAGGGTCTGAGAACTCCGCGTTACGCTTCTGACAAATTGTCGCAATTTTTTATTATTCCAAATCATCGCGATTCATTATGCACAATGACCGTACAGAAAAGTATCTTAAAGGCTGCTGATTGGGGGTGATATCAGTAAGAAGACTTTGGTATTGGTTGAGGGAAGCCTTTGCCAAACTTGAAATGTTTTGTTGCAGTTAAGTCTGTGGTCCGTCGTCCATTCTGACCTCTAATTAGCGCGCGCAAACAGTGATAACCTAATAACTGCAGCTGACGCATTTTGCTCTTTAATTTAACAATATGCCAAATCAATTGATGTGCGTGCTATTGTTCATCAAGGACTTACCACTCACCATTCACCATTGGTTGGGGGTTAGAAAACAGTTTGATCCCTAATAGTTGCTTAACAGAGGTAGCGCTTTCACGGGACATTTCCCATCCACATGAAGAGAAGTTCAGGAGGATTGTGGTTAGTCCTGCTACACAGGATGACTTCAAATGCAGCTGCGATTGCAATGCCGATGATTACGATAGCCGATTAGGTACGACGTTCTACTCGCATCTATCATATCTTGGTGTTCCTAGACTTGTGCTGCTATTTGAATGGCAATTTACAGTTAAGTTGAAATTAAATTTTGATCTATTATGCAAATGAGTCATAAATATTTATTCATCTGTCTGACAGTTGCATTTACAACAGCCATTTGCACAAATGTATTTGTAGGTTCTGTATCAGCTTTGTAGGCAACGTTTGCTTTAGTAGTCCACATTTGGTGGTCAGACATGCGGTAACAACTCATAGATGACAGCCGATGATGCAGGTGAGTGGGTGGCGATTGTTTGCACCTTCAAAAGCAACATGTACACAGCCGTCGTATGTACATATGTATGTAAAACCATGGATCTGACGTAATGGACAGGGGTGCATTTGTGTAAGTACTCGTAAGAGCAGCATTTAAATTGTTAATTCAATTGAATTTTGGCCATTTGATTAGTGATTGGTTTGTTGGGCGAATTATTGATCTTTCTGGAGGATTAATTGTGATGACTGGAGTACCCAGATGGTTTGAATGAACGGATGAATAGAATTTAGTTCTAAGAGGGTCACAGCAGATAGGTGACTGCTACAACAAGAGATTAATTTGCAATTGTGAACTTGGTTTTGCTATGATCCGAAGAAATGTTGGTGGATTTGTTGTTCCAGGACAGCATTATTGAAAAGCAAAAGCCAATAGAACGCCAGGTGTGTTTCTTGTGTTTCATTTTCGGGATATTGTTTGAAGCCTTCAGTTTCGTTTTCACTAATTCTGACTAGTGATTTCTGATTATTTGTTTACTTAAGACAGAGCACCATTTCATCTTGATTAATCCATCGAAAAATGCCTCCTAAAGTTTATTATTTTATCTTTAACTTGCTCTAAAGTTATAGACACTGATTCCAAAGCTGTTTGTGGGCAGCTAGCCAAGTGTGTAGAAAATGTATGAGTGGTCGCCGGAGGACTTATCAAGAAAATTCAGAGATGATGGATAGTTATCCGATTTAC
Source organism: Volucella bombylans (assembly GCA_949129095.1). NCBI lineage: Eukaryota > Metazoa > Arthropoda > Insecta > Diptera > Syrphidae > Volucella > Volucella bombylans. The sequence continues at coordinate 118,711,689 of OX422142.1, read as the reverse complement.
TTTTAGTGTTGACGAAGTGAGAGAATCTTTGGGGGTCGGAAATGAGTGTGTGCTCCATTCTTTTTAAATAGTTGTCATAGTCAGATTGGCAAATTATAGAGAATTTCGGACAGATTGGTAGTTGAAGACACCGGCGTCGGAATGCGATTTTAAGTAAGTATGCCAGAGCTTATTTCTTTGGGGTGGTGAAGATGAGGGATGTTTTTTGGTGTTATTGGTTATTGGTGACACCACTTAATTGTTATTCGTACAGATCAGAGTCAGTAAACCAGTCGATGAAAAGATTTTCTTTATGAGAGGTAGGATTTGCTGCAGTAAACAAGGTCTGGTCAGTCTGGGTCCGTAGAAGCTCAGGTAAATTAAAATCACAACATCGTTGGGATCAGTAGCATTAGCAACACAATCGATTGCTATTGTACGAGTACAAACAGCCAGCTGATGACCTTGAATTTGTAAAGAGGGGCGAATGTAGCAGTAACAAATATACAGGTTACGCTTTGAAATAGGAATTCTATCGCAAGGGTCTAGACTCGAGAAGAGAGTGTTTATCTATCACTACACGGCCATATAAATTCTCCTCCTTACCGGAGAGATGTAGATAAACGGGATACAAACGAACATTATCATATAATCCGCGGTGTCTTAATCGAAAGTGAACATACCGGCCATTGTCCCCTGAATCGGTAAGGTGTTTGGTTAATTTTGCCTTTGGGGGAAGTGTGGGGTCTAAGCAAGAAGGTGGTGCGGTACGATGGTAACATGTTAAAAGACACGTTGGTGGCGATGAATTTCTTGATTAGTAAACATTGAGTTTTAGTCAAGCGGGCTTCTATGAAAAGTGACAATATTTCGCTCATGCTTACGTGCGCCCCTATCTGCTTTTCAATCTTTTGGATTTGCTGAGTTCCGGTCATAATATTGGCTTGAGGTCTCGCAGGTATTTGTATCGTTCGCTCCACTTATATTCTCAGAGTGCAGAGTGGAGGTTTGATACTTAGATCCGCCAGTTTCTTTTCTAGAGAGGATTCTCCTCGAGCTAGCTCGTTTGTATGCTCATTGCCAGTCGTTCCTTTGTGGCCAGGGAGTACATAGTGCATAACGCAAAGTCCTTAAGAGCACTTCGCGACAGCGCTTCGCATGGCTCGATTTGATTTCGACTGTCGCGATGGCCTTGATGGTAGCCTAGCTCTTAATATATACAGTAATATCCTCGTGGGATAAGATCCAGTGGTTATAAGAGCCACATCATCCGCGTATGCGATGGCTTTTATTCTTTCCCTTTTTAGATTCAGAAGTATTTCATTAACCACTAGGGTCCAAAGAACAGGTGATATCACTCTTCCTTGAGGGGTGCCCTTAATACTGTGTTGCCCAGTGTTGCATTGATATTTTTTGGATTTTTGTGCAGTAAAGGGGTTATGGGTATGTCATTGACATTGAGCTTTATCATTCTATGATCAGTTCGAAGATACATTCCAGTTGCTTACGGCAAGGGTGTCAAAGTTACTCAGTAGGGCGATATCTAGACCTGCCGCCTATTTTCCACTACAAATGTTGGCTCATTACCGCGGAAATCCGCTCGAGCGTTTATGTCCGTGATTCTCCATTGTATATGATGGGAGTTATCGTCATATCCAGTAATCACATAGGACCTTTTCTGATCTACTTTATTGATAAGTTAGCTAAGTCCGTCAGACAACAATCAACAGAGTGGAATTGAATGCTTTCAAAACACAATGCTGTCCGCCGTCATTGAAGCGAAATCCGAACACCCAGCCTCTATCCCTGAATGGTACTTGTATAGTGGAAACCGAATAATTTTCCATTCTCGGTATGACAACCTACGTTGGAATGACCAAAAATGACAAAAAAGCTGCGAAATGTCCTCAAGCGATATAAGAAATATTTCACCCTCTCTGATCGGACCTCAATCTACAAGGCGTTCGTCCACCCAAAATTGGAGTACAATGCCCACTTCTGGTCTGTTGCTTCTATAACGTCTCTGCACCTGCTACGTACGATTCAATACTGTGCGATAAGTCTCATAGATGAAGCTAATAACACCCAGTCAATTGACAACCTAGAACACCTGCGTAACCTCACCATGTGTTATCATTATTTTCACCACCAGTGCTTCATTGATATTACCAGTAGCATTCCGCCCTTTCAAATCTTCAACCGTAACACCCGTCCCGCTATGAATGCTCATCAGCAAAATATCGTAATTTCTTCCTAAGCCGGACAACTCGCTTATAGAATGCCCTGCCGACCTTACAGTCATTATAACTTGCAAACATTTAAAACCAGCGTGCATCGGTTTCTCTCTAACTTTCCTTCGAACGCACTGTGTGCAATCTTTTAAAGGACACTCAATCCCTTGAGCGCTCGCCTATTATAAAAAAAAAACACAATGTTTGCTTTGGCCGCCTTACTATGGTGAAGATTTATTTGTACTATCTTCAGTATAGCGGTTCGCGTCCTTCTTCGATTCCCTCCGCAAGATGACTGTGAAAGGTCTAATCCTACATCGGGTTATTCCGACCTCTACTTTGTAGTTGGCTCTGCACAGTAGTGGCGTACATTTTTGACTTAGTTTAACCGCAACTTCCATGCCATATTTGGTGGGATTTCCCATTTCCATTACCTCCCATTCTTTGCTGCTAAGCTCTGGATTGAGGTATGCATCTTGTCCTTCGGTATGTAAGAACCGGGAATGTTTAATCGTCCTTGGTGAGATCCATGAGTTCTTTCTTTTCGACAATAAGTAATTCGGCTTTTAGCTCTCTAAGCCAATTCAGGGTGGTTATGTTGTCGCACTGTATGACCTTGAATACTTTTAGGGAGCTCAGCTGTCCGGCGAGTGGGATATTCCCAGCCCTTTACATGTTAGCACCACTGACTCCATCTAGAATTCATAATTCTAGCAGCTGCAATTGGTCGTCAGAGAGCTGCCTTTCTGGATTACCAAAGTCGATTATTGCATCCCGGAAACTTCCGGGCCATCGGCTAAGTTCTTTTTCTGCCTTTTTGCATCCCTGCCTGTCGTGGGGAGGTTGTGTTGTCTGAGACTCGGGTATACGATCATCATTCTCGGCGTTCAGTTTGATGTTGACCTTTAGTTATTCGCATCTTTATTTACTCTAATCGACAGATGGTTGGCGGCTCTAAGATGAAACCGACAGACCCAAGTTATAATAATCATTCCTTGGACAGATTCCTTCGGGTGGCTCGGAAGCTAATAATCTTGTCCTTTGATTTTTGAAAGTTTACACATATTCAGCTGGTTAAATAGGCGGCAGAATTATTAATGGAGATCGTTTATGAACGTCTGTGTACATGAGAGGCTCTTACAACTGCTTCATCTGTCTAGATATTGTGAATTCTCCAGCTGATGTACGAGTAATGATATGGGCCTGTGGCATTAGTCTCAGTGTGCATCATATAGGTTGGCTCTCCAACGCAGCCCAGTTAACTTTTAAACTTGTTGAAAAGTGTCTAGTCTATGCAAACTAGAGTCCTTATAACATGCCGAACTGCCTGTATTATGAATTCCACCCTAATTTTGATGCAAAAATGATACTATTTGTCCTCCCCACTTTGAAGAAATTCGAATATATTGTACAATAATTCGACGAGTAGGCTTGAAAGTGGAGCAAACTGACTGCGACCTACAATATAGTACTCGCAGAATCCAGCTATAGTTTATTGTCACCATCAAGCGCACCGACATTTCTAGCGTGATGCTATTCAATTCAACTCAATGGGAATTGCATGTCTCTCTGCGAAGGTAAGGCACATACAGGTTGCTAGTTTTATACCATATCGTGCTGCTTTGCATCCGCATGCATCAAGTAGCCGCCTTACCCGTACCTTTAAGTACATGTCTACATACTAGTATCTCTCCGCTGCTGTTAGTTTTATTTTCGCGCATTATACTCTGCATTTCTTGGATGCAAACAGAAATTAATTAATTAACAACGTCGAGAAGAGTTGAATAAGATGCGCAACATGTCCTTGCTCTTTATTCCGGTTGTGTCGTAATTTTTAACACGTCGACATCCTTGAAAATTGTTACTTCTCCGCAATGCGCTTTCTAGCTGCAGTTTCTTCTCCTTTCCAACGTGACCGGCTTTTAATTAATTAAAATCAGAATTACTTTGATTGTGATCGCATAAACAGTCCAACAGAGATGAATACTGTTAGGGGGATGGTAGGAAGCTAGAAGGTGCAACAGGAGCGTGACTAAGAGGTTATTTATTAATAAGTTCATAAGTGCACCAACACTAAAACGCCGGCTCTTCCACAGGTTCTGCGGATGATGTAGGGTTGAGGAATGAGGTGTAATCAAGGTTTCTTTCTCCTCGACTCATGATATTGCATCATATTGCTCAAAGAGTGCAGTAATTTCCTCACAATGAAATGCGTCTGCATGCACCACGTATCCACTAGCATAAAACTCTGAATGAAGGGATCACCACCAAAGGAAACAAGGCAAAAAAAAAAATGTGCAGTGTGAGAGGGTAGAGCTTGGGTCTTCTCAGTGAGGTGGTGTATGCATGCTGTAATTTTGTCCTGAAAGGATTAAACTAAAGTATCCGTGTATGCATTGTGGGAAGTGATTTAGGGGATATGACGGAATTTCGATTTTGTAGGATTGCTGCCTTTAGACTTTGGGGCAATTAAAATTTCTGAGACAGGCCTCCATTGCCGCAGTGATAAATGCAATTGAGCGCGTCTGGTGTCGGTAGCTCAGAGGAGCTATTCCAAGTGAGCAGAATATGTACATCTAGCGAATAGATGTGAAGAATTCCGATTGCAGTGGTGGTACCACCAGCATAGTAGCTACAAGTATTCCATACAGTAGTGCATTCGTGCATTCGAAAATTGTTTTCGAGTTGCTATGGCTGTTTGTGGGATGGGAGATAGAGGGTGGAATTTATGAAAATCGAAAATGCAATGTAGCCTAAGAAGATATATGAGTAGCTCATGACCCCCGAACCAAGTGCTTAGTATAGAAGAAAAGCCAGGCGGTAGAGCTGTAGAAACAACAGAGTCAGAGGCAAAGCAAAACGGGAGAACCCAACAAACAACAGACGCGGACACATACACAGGCCAAGACACACTGGTACGATATGGATGAACGGAAAAACAGATGTATAAATTCGGAACATAAACGACCAAACAAATTTTCAAATGCAGGTGCATGGTGCATGGTACATGGTGCAAGTATCCCATGCAAAATGAGTAGGATGACTGCAACTACGAATAGAACGACCGTCTATGAGGTGGTGGTGCGGCGCTGCACAGATTAAATTTATTTTCAGGTGTTTACGGAATGTGTTTTGTTCGTCCATCGTCGTCGTCGTTGTTTTGTTGTCGTGTGCCTTCTGCAGGATACACGTTTTATCTGTTAAAAAAAAAACACTACAATACCCTAAAAAGTGTTTTACTTCGTTGAGTTAGCTACAGTTGAGTTGGAGAGTTTTTGGCAATTTTCAAAATCAACTGTCAGTAGTAGGTAATCGTAAAGCATAATCCTTACAAAGTCTCACAAGTCTCTAACACTTTCTAAGTATTAAATAAAAGGCCACGATCCATATTATGTCTAACTTATGTCTATAAATCCTCCTTTTAGGGCCTTAAAGTATCAGGGGTTTGTAACCCTAACAGGTCTTTACGGAGATTCTGACTTTTTTCTTTAGGTAGCAAAGTAATACCAGACCTTAACCACCTTGCGCTAATCAACTCCAACTCCACAGTTGCACACCAAGTGGGCTAAATTTTCTTCTCAAGTGATATGACTTAAAGCGAGGTTTTCCTTGTTCTTCTGCTTAGAGTTGGTATTTAGCTTATAGTTGGTATATGGATTGTTGGCGATGTTGAATGGTTCATTCTGGATAATAGTGCAATGTTGGTCATTTACGAGGGGCGTTCAACATATTCTCGGTATCGCGGTGAAGGTTGGTTGTATATATAAATTGACTTATTTATCAAGTAATACTATTATTTTAGTGCATTTATGTAAAATTTCATATAAATGTGATTATTAATTCGCGTTTTATATCTAGTTAAACAGAATCATAATGGCAACTGACACGATGATGGTGAAAATTGAGCATCGCGCTGTAATTAAATTTCTCACTAAGCAAGGAAAAAGTCAAAAACCTATTCTTGAAGAGATGGTGGCTGTTTACCAGGGTTCCGCACCTTCATTATCAACTGTGCAAAAGTGGTCAAGTGAGTTCAAGAGAGGCAGAGAGAGCATTGAAGACGACCCCCGCTCCGGCGCCCTGGCTACTGCTTGTACGGGAGAAAGCATCAAAGAAGTCGAAAAACTTGTTCTTGAGGATGCCCGAATAAAGGTGAAAATGATGGCAGAGATCACCAAGCTTTCAATTGGTACCATTCACACCATTCTTCATGACCATCTTAACCTTTCAAAGGTCAGTGCAAGGTGGGTGCCACGAATGCTCACAGCGCCTCAGAAAAAAGTGAGAATCGCATGCTGTAGAGAGCTTTTGGAGATGTGTAGTGAGAACGCGGACGGTGTTATGGATCGAATTTTTACTGGGGACGAAACATGGGTCCACCACTATGACCCTGAAAGCAAACAAGAGTCCATGCAGTGGCATAAAAAAGGAACAGACCCCCCGAAGAAGTTCAAAGTCACTCCGTCTGCCAGTTTTTTGGGACTCAAAGGGAATCTTGCTCATTGAGTACAAAAAAAAAAGGTGAAACCATCAACGCTACATCCTACGCTTCCACTTTGCATAATTTGCGGGAGGAAATTAAAAAGAAAAGACGGGGTAAACTCGCAGCGGGTGTGTTGCTTCTTCATGACAACGCTCCTGTTCACACGGCGCGAGTTTCCAAGGCTGCTGCGCGAGATTGTGGTTTCGAAGAAATCCAACACCCACCCTATAGTCCAGACCTTGCCCCTAGTGATTATTTCCTGTTTCCGGATTTAAAAAAATGTCTTCGTGGAAAAAGATTTTCGGATGATGAAGAACTCAAGTCGACAATAAATGGGTATTTTGCAGAGAAAGAGGAAATTTATTTTTTTGAGGGTTTAAAAAAGCTTATCCCAAGATGTAACAAATGCATTGATGTTAGGGGAGATTATATTGAAAAATAAAAACAATTTAAATTGAATTCGCATTTTCCTTCATATCGATACCGAAAATATATTGAACGCCCCTCGTACGCTGTTAAGGAGCTAATAGAAGCAATCATTCAGCAAAGAATTTGCCATTACGATGCCATCCTGATCTTTGCATGTTTATATTCAGTATACATACGAGTAAGTGTGCTTGGCAGGTTCTTTTAACTTTTTGGTAGAACTTCTAAACATCATTTCCAAAGAAGCAGCTCTATCTACGGCGTAGATATGGTGTATCTGTGGTCGCTTTTTTATAAAAAAAACTAATTCTCCTCGCTGAAAAAAGTCACAACTAGCTCTTATCCTTCCTCGTACATCTATTATGTCCCTACTTGCCCTTGCCGGTTCTCTTCGCTGTTATGGCCGGGGTAAGCCTGATATATCACATGTGTAATCTCAAATGCTTTGCTGACAATATCACAATTGCTGCATTTTATTCTGGTAGCAAAGGATTTCTCGAAAAATGTTAGCAGGCTCGATCAGAAAAGGCTCCACCAGTTTCTTGAGACTGTAACCGTTCAACAGAGGGCAGTCGGATGGACACAGTATTTCATCAAGAGGTAGTGGTCTGAGTCAATGCCGGCTCCTCGAAACGATCGTGCATGCAGAATACTTGAGCTATGACTTGCATTACTCGCAATTTAATCAATCAATGTGGATAACATGTGCTAGTTGTAATCACATTATAATCCACTGCGAATTCGATTAGCTCGAGCCCATTTTCAGTGTAGGTGTCGTATTGCATCCAACTGTGCCACCACAGATGATTTTCTTTTCCAAATTAGTGTTAAAATCACGAAGAATGATCTTAACGGTATTCTAAGAATATTGATCATATGTCTCTCTCGTCTCTCTCTTCTGAATAGACGTGAGCGCATATCATACTTACGTTGGCGAACTTAGTTGCTACTCAGATAGTGTCCATTGCCCACTGTGTGGATATAAACACTGCCATTGGTTCGTTGAAAACTTCTCCGTCATCATCCCTATTTCGATAACCTGTCTAGATGCCAAACAATTCTCACATAATCTGCGACCCGGTCATGTTGGATTAGATTAAATGATCAGTATTTGCCAGGATCATGCACGTGCACTGTATTTCATCTAGCTGTACTTGTACAGGTCTGAGTTTTCAGCTACATTACATCAGCATACTGAAAAATGTTTTCGTTCATTTGCAACCATCCTCCTGTTTCTTTTCCAATGTTCCCTGGAAACAGAGGCTATGACAAAGATACCCTTCCGATAAGCAAGAGATAAAGTCCGCAGAGCTACCAATGCCAAGCATCTGGAAATAGCTCTTTCGCAACTAGTTGAACGACAGGCATAGACCAACTCGGTTACACAGCGTTTGACACACATACGTATATACGTTATGACATTTATCACTTCCATTCATCTAATTATCATGAAGTGGGGGTTGGATTACCTGAACTTAAATCCAACAAAGTGCTTGTCCACATGGCCTATCACTCGAAATAACCGGATCTGTACAATAGCAGACGCCAAATTTCTGCAAAATCCTAATTTTGAATGGAATAAAGTATGTCCTATCTACAAAAAATGAGATGTCCTAAACTGAGCTTAAGGCACACGGTTCCTTTGAAATGCCATCGGTCAAACTACATACCACCTTGATCAAAAATAACCACCGTGTGGCGCTGCCATTGCACCGATTTGAGTTCTGTTTTTTTTGTTAAGTTGGTAAATCTGTTGTTGACATTCACTCTAAATCTTAGCGTCATAGCTTGATATTTGCAAAAGTTACGTAGCCAAGAGTACATCTAATTCTGTGTGTATTGGCGATTTTTTACAGTTTTAGAAATGGATTTAAATTTGAAACAACGAACTTGTATTAAATTTTGCGTAAAAAATAGATTTAATGGTGTGCAAACATTGGAAATGTTGGAAAAGTGTTTTGGCAACGATTTTCTAAAGAAAACGATCGTTTACCAGTGGCACGAGCGGTTCAAAATTAGTCGTGAATCAATCGAAGATGATGAACGCAGTGGCAGACCATCGACATCGAAAACCGACGAAAAGATAGAAGAGATGGCGGAGGACTTGAACATTGCTTATGGATCCGTCCAAGACATTTTCGTTAATGATTTGAGTTTCTGTCGTGTAGCAGCAAAGTTGGTACCAAAAGACCTCAATTTCATGCAAAAAGAGACGTCGTTGTCGTTGACGTTGCAAAAGAGATGATTTGCGAGGCTGAATCCGATCCCACATTCATCAAAAGGATCATTACTGGTGAAGAGACGTGGGTTTATGAGTACGATACGCAATCCAGACATCAGGCAAGTGAATGGCGTTCACCAAATGAGCCGAGACCAAAAAAACCACGTCGTTTTCAGTCAAAAAAGAAGGCAATGCTCACGGTTTTCATGGATTACACCGGTGTAGTGCATCATGAATTTTTGCCAGAAGGTCAGACAGTAAACAAAGAGTATTATATGGGCGTTATGATACGTTTGCGTGAAGCAATTCGCCGAAAGAGACCAGAATTGAGGGCAGAAAACTCGTGGATTTTTCACCATGATAACGCACCGTCGCACAGTGCCATCATTATTCGTAATTTTTTGACGAAAAATTGCAATAAATTCCATCCAACGGCCACCGAATTCACCTGATTTGGCTCCCTGTGACTTCTTTCTGTTCAATCGAGTTGAAAAATCACCACGGGGAACGCGTTTCAGCAGCCGAGAGGAAATAATGAAAAAATCGCAGGAAGCACTGATGCCGAATATAAAAAGTGTTTCGAGGATTGGATAAGTGTGTTGCAGTCGATGGGAATTACTTTGAAGGGGACAATATAGATTAAGATAAATAAACTTGTATTTTTAATTTTCTGAAATAATTCCGTGTAATTTTTGATCAAGGTGATATGTGACATGTGCTATGAAATTCTTTGGCCAACTAGATAATCATGTTCCGAGAGATTTTGAAAACGAATCAGGAAACACATTTCGATACCCAAATCTTTGTATTTAGTATTTAACATGGCTGATAAGATTATTAAATTGTCAATATTTCTACAAGGTCGTCCGATAGTGACATGTCGATCGAGTGACAACCCTACTCAAACCTTTAAGCGGTGCGTTAAGCATTAGCATCCGATGTATGTTTTTTTTTATTGTGGAATATCATTAAGGGCGCAGAAGCAAGAACCTTTCCTAAATCAGATAAACTTGAAAGGTTGTCTGCACAATATTTGGTGCAATATTAGATACTTTAACAAGAATATTTATCAGCTCAGATAGCTAAGACAGATGAAGACAAAGTTCTGGCTCCAGCCCGTTGAAACAGTACGGCATAAAAACTCACACCTTAAGCCTGTCACGCAATTGCAGAGGGACCTTAACCAACTTAGTAACATATACGGGATATAGTTGGCTATCAACCTGATAGACAAATCCTTAGTCTGCACCGATTTATAGTGCCATATAAAGTTAAGTTAACTACCTAAGGATGTATTGGGTAGATATCTGTGTCCTGTCTAACAAAAATCTCCAGTGCAGGCCTTATAGGAGAGCTTTTTTTCGAACAGAGGTGTCTATCGCTCAATTTTCGGTTCAAAATACTACAAATTCCCACTGAAGTGCCACTGGTTTACATCGACATTATTGCTGTAACTCCTCTTACAATCTAATACAACCACTCTGCGAACAGTCTGCTTCGAAGTCGGAGACAGAATGATAAATTGTATGTGTATCCGCCATTGGTGTCTTAGTATTAATTTTAACAAAGCGATAATATTTTCACAAGCTCTTTTTGTTTTTGTTATTTTTAAAAGCTATTGCGAATTTCAACTAATCGAAAACAGCAGTAGCTGGTGCCATATGTACCATACATTTATTGGGTCATTATTGGGTTAATGTTTTTTATATGAATAATAAAGTGCGTATGAAGTATTATATTGTACGACTATTCTACAGAACCGATTTTCATAAGGTATACAACGTTGGAAAGCTCTTTTTATATACTATAGACGTGAGCAATGTTTAATATTTTTAGTACATGCAAATACAATTGGCTTATGATACATTTAAGATGCAAGAGAAAGTAGATGCTTAAAACTAAACAAAAGTCCTACCAACACTTTAATGGTGTTATATAGGTTTTCGTATATGTTTATGACACGGTCGTTTTCATTCATATACTCGTACTTCAGTTTCAGCAATCATTGGAGCCATATCTCTTTCCGGCGAGTATTCTGTTGAAGTTTGCGAACAGGTAAAATGTTTCACGTTTCATCTATTGTCACATATCGCATGAAAAAATCCTTTTTGTTGCACTTAAAACCTCCAAACACCGCTCTGTGTTATAAAAAAAAAATTGTGAATTGTTGAATTATGAGTATAGTCATCGCATTTTTCAAACTAGTATTTTAAATAATATTAATGCCTTACAAATAATTTATAACAATTAAGTGAAACGATATAAATCGAAAACTTGCTGATGCATCGCCGTAAACAAGATCATATGTAAATGTTTTTTGCTGTGATTAGGTCGAAAGGATTATACGCAAAGTTCTAGTAGAAAGCATACGCACTGTGTCCCTATATTTACACGAAACGTTTCGAGCACTTTTCGACTCTAATACTTTAATAACGATAGATAAAAGTGGTACAGAGACTTTTCTTTCACTCGTTCCAAATGAAGTACATTTTTGTTTTCGTTTTCCTTGCGTCACTTTGTTTTCTTGCAGCAAAAGACTGCACAACTTGGAAATCTTTGATTTGGTTAGAGCCCAAATCAATTCTGAGTTGTTGGATGTTGTCAAACTTTCACAAAGCCAAACTTGTGGTACTGGCTTAAATGGCAGAATACAAAGTACTATGATTGCTGCCATTTCATTGCGAGCTTAATCCCATAGAGTTGATATGGGCTGAAGTAAAAGGATTCGTAGCAAGTCAAAACAAAACTTTCAAAACGAAAGACGTTAAGCTATTATTAACAGAAGCAGGTGAGAAAGTGGACAATGGAAGATACGAGTAGCTTAATTGGGTAAAACATGTTGATCTGAAAATCGAGCCTAAGATGAGTAGATCTTTTCGATGAAACAGCAGCAGCTCAAAATGGATTATTCCCTCAGCATCCCGCCATGCAGACAATAATACTTTGAGCAGGTGAGGTCCGTCTATGGGATGTTATGCTGGTTTGTTATTGTAAAGAACAGAAACGCTGTGCAAGTTTCGATTCATTATTGATGATTATTTTGCGATAGTGATAGATATTTTGCCAACTTTATGACTTTCCCCATATTTGTTAGGTGTCGATGTGTAGTCATATGGCTTACGTTAAGTTCGCTTATGAATTCCCGTACTGTAACAGTGGTATTTCTTTTGGACGGTCGGCTTCAGGAGCTCATTGTTTATCTCTTCGGGCCTACCCGAACGAGGTTCATCTTTTAGGTCAGAATTACCATTTCTAAGCTTTGCAATGCAACGCAAACACTTGGATTCTCTAAGAACACCCTCTCTATGCATATTTTGGATTTCTCTAGTGGATTTAGTTCCATTCTGGTTTTTCAAGAACAAAAACAATAAAATATAGCCAATATTCTCTTCCACTTCAAAATTCAGTTAAAAATGCTTGCAATGCTACTAACACAAGGAAATTTGCACATTAAATGAGTAATATATTCCAAATACTAATTTCAGTAACGGTTTCAGCATTAAATTTGTTTTGTGCATTTTATGGCAATTATGGCGCAATACTTATGTTGCAACCTTTTACACAAACAATTTAACTTATGCAATGTATTTCTATCATCAGAAGTTCAGTTGCGGATTCCATTAGCAGTGTAACTTGTTAGTCAGTTTTAGTGATTTAATTTAAAAAAAAAGGGTTTAAAAAGGTCTTAGAAGTAAAAAAGTTAAAAATGGGATCTGGAAAGATATTAAACCAAACAGAGATCCAAAACATTAAAAATTGCGCCAAGAGGGATATTCTGTCAACAAAATCGCAAAACTTTTGAAGCGCAGTTAGTTGTTACAGTTGTTTCAAACTATTTAAAGGATCCATAAAATCACTGGAAAAGATTCCAACCTTGACGAAAATAAAGCTTGACACCAGCAGATCGACGGTCTCTACTAAGAGAAGTGTCAAATTTTACAGCAACAGCAAGGGAAATCGCGGTATTAGCATTGACAGAACAGTAAGGACTTGCCAACATATGTTAGCTGAAGCGAAACATCTTCAAAGAAATCTTCAAAATCCGCTTTACTACAACGCCATCGAAACCCCCGTTTAACCTTTCCCAGAAATCGTTTAAGATGGAAAACTAATATCCGCTTCGTAAATGGCAGGATGAAAATTGACGACTACCTTAAGAACTTAGACGAAGAGATCGTGCATCATAACCAAGAAATGCAATAAGATAATGCAGCAATCCACACTGCTCGGAAGGTGTATGGGGATATCTCTCCAGAGCTGTCTACCAACGCGGACGACAATTCAATAGCGTAGCAGACTGGGAGTAAATCCCACGAAAATTAATTTAAAAAAACTGTTTAAATCTCTTCCATCAAGAAATTTAGAGGTTTTAAGCAATGAGGGAGGAAAAACACAAGGAGTCCAAATCGATACCCACTATCTTTTCATCGATTTTTAGGTCGCATATGACAGGGTTTATAGAGACAAGCTATATGAATATACAATATCTCTTGTCAATCGATGTCAATGGAGTAGTAAGGAGTTATCCCGAAAAACTGAGGAGGCTCTGTATAAGACCTTGATCATCCTAGTCTTACTTTAGGCGATGAAACATTCGAAAGCGAATAAAGATATCTTCAATCGTTTCGAGAGAAAAATCGAACAATATTCGGTTCCGTTTGCGTTGACAGGCTTTAGACGAGCGAATGGACACCAATGCTCTGGCCCGCAGAGTCTTCGAATCTAACCTAGAGTGTCCCGCAGTAGAAGTAGAAGGGGATCTCAACCGTCTAGGTGTGTGCCACTAGCGGTAGTTAGTTAAAGACCGAACTATCTGGAGAGGCTTTCTAGTTGACGCCCAGGTTCACCCCGAACTATAGCTCCACCTAAGTAAGTAAGTAAGTAATTTGTGAGTTTCAATTTAGTTTTCTGCCATGACTCTATAATTGTGCCGTTTAGGGAGATCTGGTCAAGACTCAGCTTCCTTCTACAACTGAAGGGGACTATTACTCCCTTCGCGAAGTTAATTGAGAGGTTTTCTCCAGTCAGGCACAACATTTAATTGTTGCATAAATTTTCTAATTTGACTAGTAAGTCGCCGATGACAAGTGACCACAGAAGGGTCTTTGTGGACAGCCTTTGGTTGCTAACACAGTAATGAATGTCTCGAAGGAAACAGTGGTTAGTATAAGGCTTTCGATGACCGCTCTGATCTATCTGCGGGAAGGGTAATCAATATCTCTGAGTTCCATTGTTTTTAGGATAGAATCGTACCCGATATTGCCAAAGCACCTTCAATTCCTAGCAAAGCACAGTCGGTAGACATCTGTTATCTGATATCTGCTATCTGAGATACTGGATTTTAAAGGGCGCCTTTCGTAAATTTTAATTTACTGTAGGCATAATGCTTTAGGTGCAAAGGTTACTCTTTCCCGACAAAGAACTCTTTAAAGTCATTCCTGAAAACTTGGGAAATTGACATGGTAGTTATGTCAAATAAGAAATTTTAATTTCATTATACCAGGTAGCATAACCGTAGCGAAGAGCTCAGGGAAAATCTTGACAAAAAAGTATCTGAACTCGGATTCAAATGACGGCCATACTACGTCGCGAAATTCGGTAAATGGCTAAAAGTGTACAAACTATTGTACAAATAAAAACAGAAGGGCAATAATATTCAATTCCTGCCAAGAAGGATAACTAATTTTATATCACAGAATAGTCCTGAGCGAACGTTAATGACCGTCTTTCTGTAGTTTTCAGTGTTGCATTTGTAGTAATTTGGTTTGAAAAAAAAAAAAACAAAAAACAGACAGCAAGAGTCTTGCCTCAGAAACTGAGACTTGGGATCTGAAGGAAGTATTCATTTATTTTAATAGATCTATTCTATGCCATCTGGCAATAACTAACAGCGATCTTAGACACATAATGGAATAGCAAGCATATTTACCTCTGGAAGTTACCCTAACTCTAAACAGCAACGAAACTTCCCAACTGAAGGAAAACTTTCAATCCCTACTGTTGTACATGTAACCCCCTTTGCGGTTGTAAGGTTTTGTGGCTATTTCACTTTACATCACCAAGGATATTGCCATACTGTCTTACCGGCAATTGTTACACCTGGATGCAATAGCAACCAACGAAACTGAAAAACATTCAACACTGCAATGCAATTTTCGTGTTTTCGCATACGAAAAAGTAAAGGGTGAGGGTGCGCTACAATGGCACCTCTTCCGATTTAACTAGCTCACCCGAAAGTACAAAATTTAAAGCCAAAATCTTCTGTCTACAAATAATAGCTTTCACCATGCCCCATGATAGTTCAGCAACAACATCAAACCGACCGCCTCATTAAATTTCCCTTTAATGTACATTACGTACATACATATATATGGGTACGTTGCAGATACTTGTCCATAGTGTACTATATATTGATATAACTTTCTCATGTACGAGTATCTTTAGCTTAGCATGACATGGCATGGATTCTCACGCATAAGGACCTCTTCGATTGTTAGTATGAGTACATACTACAAATTCTAGGCATCTGGTGTCAATCAAGTGTAACCCACAAAGCTGCATGTGCGTTATTGATTGCATTGCTGGATACTTACTGTCATTCAGGTTATTACACGCAATCCAATCCAAAAGAAAAAGAATAGATCTATGAAAAACCTTTGGTCAGTATGTCGTTTCTGTGATGGTTTTCCTTCATTTCAGCCATCAACCGGAAGGCGGCATTCGAATGGAAATTCTCTCACGGTGCCGGAAATGACATCCCCCAAATGAAACCTTGTATTCGTATCGTACCCGATACAGTATGCGCTTCAAATTTCCATTCGTGTTCATTCGTAGTACTCACGACCATGAGGGAGCTAAGAGTTGAGTCGTGAATTAACCCAGAAGTAAAGAAGGGCCATGGGCCCATATTAAGTTCTCACGTTAATTGGGATTCTGTAAACAATGCTCACGGAGCGATATCCTTCAAAATGTAATTCACCGTTGTTTTGTTTACACTTCGCATGGCCGTCGATGGGATTTTATCCTCGTCACTGACGAGAGTACCTACTCAATGCGACATGTGGTTGATGGGATTTAGGACGACATTTGGTTCAGTTGGTGTTTACCTTTGCGGAGGTTTCCTTTTTGTGATCGTTAAGTACAGTTGTAATATGGCACTCAGAAAACAATTGAATGAACGGCGGGATTACAATGGGGCACCCCAAACTGCAGACTGGATATGGAGGTGACGAAAGGAAATAAATTCGACGTTCCATTAAGACAGATGAGAAAGAGTTCAGTAGCAAAAAATGGATTTATTTAATTGTTTTATTATGTACCTACACCCTACATTATAATCAAACAACTGCTTATACGGAGCTAAATCCAATGTATAATAAGAACCACCTAACAAATAATTTGGCGTCAGTAACCGTATCCAGGTCCGTCCTTTCTTTGGCTGTCTTGTCGTGGTAGGAAGACTTAAGAGTCAAACACCTAAGAGTCTGGAAAGAATTCAGTTAAGACATCGAACTACCAATCTAGGTGGTACTCGCAGCAGCGATAACCCACCAGTGACCATTTCGGGTGCGGATGCTGGAGATCCAATCCAACATTATAAAAAAACAACCCACTCCGATTTAAGAGCTGACCCAGGAACTGCTAGTTTTTTCAGTTTCGATGACTCCGATAATTCTTGTGATTGATGGTGGTTGGAAATAGTGCTGTTTTTGGCGGTTTACCACAACAGTTCTGTTTTTGACGGTACACCAAAGAGGTGTAACGGGCTAGAGAAGGTCTGCCGTCTAACGGACTGTTAAAAAGAAAAAGAAGGCTTGAGCAAATGCACAGTGCAAAGTACAAGTGCTGTCAATGTAGAGAGTGCAAGACACCAAGGCAAAATCACAAACGATGCCCGGTTCTGCAACCAACAAAGACTGCAGTTCCAGTGGCTGCAGTAAATCGGAGAAGACGTCAAACTTCTCGAGGGTGGCTAAGCTTGTACACGATGTCTGGGTGAAGGTTGCGCTGCAATTAGCCAAGATCGTATTTCTGGTGCGATCAAACCTACCCTGAGAAACAATCCTGGTGGCGTCTCTCACTGCGCAGAAGGTCCAGTTTAAAACGGTGCTGCAAAGGATGCAGTTTTGCTGGAATGGAATTTGGTTGTCGCGGTAAAACTTACCTTAGCAAAAACGAGATAGGTTTACGTATAAGGATTCCGCTATCACCTCTTTGACGTTTCATATTGGGAAAGATGGCTGTGACAACAGTCTGAATAACATCGAGTGACAAAACTGTATAGATCAACTACCTTGGCAGCCAGTCAAAGCAGAGAATGTTGATACTGTGAAATAAGAGTTTGAATGTGTAGTATAGAATGAAAATGAATCTAAATATTGTCAAAGGAAACAAAGCCAGAAACGATGTTTGATCTTTAAAGCCATCACTAACACATGAGGTGGGATCATCTGTCAAACAGACCTATTGCGGGTTTCTGACTTGCTTTCCATTATCCATTCTCTTTTTTTTGCTCCGAAGCGCGAACTCAACTGATCACAAAATTAAGCAGCTCAAAAACCATTATCAGTATGATCACCTATTTAATCAATAAAATTATTAATTTCCACTATATAAGACTGACGTCCCATTATTTATTTACTATATTTACTCAGATTAACCTTTAAAACTCCAAGTCTGCTACTATATACAATAGTATCCTATGTAGGTGGTTTTTCCATGTTGAATACGAAACCTCATTTGATGTCCATACAAGTAACATGTGGAATCAACGCATCTGTGGTTTCGGATATTTAGTGAGTTTCGTACCTCTTTCACTCTCACCAACTAATTTTGCTATTTTGCTACCAATTTCCCATACATTCTGAATGCCAGCTACTCAATTTCTATAATATATTTACTCTCAAATTTGTTCTTATTTATATCTGGGGTTCATCTACACATGTAGACAGATAAATATTTAATTTTCTGTAATAAATTACCTTCACTATGCAATCATCGAGGGATGAGAAAAGTCTGGGAGCTGGTCCGCCCTTTGAATACTCTTTTGTGTAATCTGTTGTGTATTTGTTGATGACTCTCAATGAAGGTTGAAATGAAAGTCCTTCTAACGATAGGCTCCGGCCACTCCAGCCACACCTATTCCAGGTTGGTTAGAAAACCTAAAATACTTGAAGACGTTCTATTTCATTGGGAAATGCTTTGATTACAGATAAATCTACCTTCTTACTTACCCGTGCAGTAGGACAACAACAGTGCCTGCGGGTTCGGTTTTCATCAAAGTGGTTCAGCGATTTAAATGACTGGCTGTCTCCTATATGAGGAGAAGATGGCAAAGAAGAAATCGAATTATCAATTTCTCTGGGTGCGAAATGGAAGAATTATGATGAGGCGCGCTGCTTGTAGTAAGATCAATTCTATTAAGAGCATTAATGATCTTAACCACTGGGGCTAAGCTAATGTACATTGTTTTTGTTTTTGTTTGACATACATATTTAATTTTAATGAGTCTTTTGATCTTCCTAGTGATAGTAATTAAATTATTATAGGCTCGAACATTAGCTCAAATGCTTATGACCTTAACGTTTTTCATCTTAATATTAGAAGTTAAGGGTCCGCCATCTAACGTTTTTTTTTTTTCAACTAGTGCTTATTTCGTGAATGGTAACACTTAGCTCATGTCTGATTTGACAGATAATTAGTTTTATCCTTCCGCTGAACGAATATGGTTGTGTATATGCTTGATCAACGCTGGGAAATATTGCGACATTACTTTGAAAATCATGGTAATGATTTTGCCAATAAAATCATCTTTTCAGATGAAGCTCATTGTGATCTTGGCGGGTATGTAAATAAGCAGAATTGTCGCATTTGGGGCACAGAAAACCCGCACGCATACATTGAAAAGCCGATACACCCAAAACGAGTCACTGTTTGGTGCGGATTTTGGTCCAGAGGCATAATAGGGCCATTTTTCTTCGAAAATGAGCAAGGAGTGGCCGTTACAGTCAATGGCGATCGTTATCGGGCCATGTTTAAAGAATTTTTGTTCACAAAAATTGAAGAGGAGGATATTGGCAACATTTTGTTTCAACAGGACGGCGCTACGTGCCACACAGCCGAAGCTACACTCGATGTTTTGCGCCCTGTTTTTGAAGATCGCATTATCAGCCGCAGAGCTGATGTCGTTTGGCCAGCTCGGAGCTGCGATTTGACACCGTTGGACTATTATTTGTGGGGTGCCGTAAAAGATAAGTGCTACGCCGACAAGCCAAAAACAATTGACGCTTTAAAGCACAATATTCGTGAAGCCATTGGTGAAATACAGCTGCACACAATCGATAATGTGCTTAAAAATTTGACCGATCGTGTAGGCTACTGCATGGCCAGCACGTGTTTCGGCTTTTTCTTAAGCGAAAACAAATAGTGAATCAGTTTCCTCCTAAGGATAATCAGACAAAGTCTAGTTCGTTGACTCGGTACCCGAGCGGTCAGCGGCGTCGGTCATCGAATAATAAGACACAGGTTTTTCGAGCCCAGGCCAAATCCGGAACTTTTTTCTTTTTTTTTCTCCTCAAAGAGTGATAACAACAAATCCAAAAAGTAAATAAGCAAATCACGTGATGGATGGTGGAGAGCGCTCCGCTCTTCCCATAACGGTAGATGCAAAAGGCAACAATAGTGTTGCCGGTGCCGTGGCGAAGGCCATTAAAAGGAGGAGGAGTTTGAAAAAGACTCCTAATTTAACAAAAAAGAGAGTAAATGCCGTTCTAACAGACGATGATAAACATTATGAGGGGGGAAATAACAGCTTTGCTTCTCTAGCGGCATCCGAATCGGAAGATGAGGATGAAATGTTAAAAGACATTAGCAGCAGCATAGAAAAGCTGCAAGAAAAAATGCTTGCTGTTAAGCTAAAACAAACTGCACACAGGCAGAGGGAGAAATTAGAGATAGAAAGCGCCCAACAAAAAAAGCAACACGAGCAAAAACAACAACAACAGCAGCAGAAGAAGAAGAAGGAGAATGTGCCTCCTATCAACACCTATAAACTAGAGGTAAATGAAACCAAGGACCTGTGTAAGTTGGTCATTGGTAACAATTTTAATATTAAACGATTGGGGAACGATCGCCATGCCATCCACTGTAATACAGTGGAGGGCTACGTCAAAGTGAAAGAGCTCCTAAAAGAAACGACGACGGAGCACTACTCATTCACACCTAAGTGTGAAAAGCGGCAATCGATGCTGCTGAAGGGGCTGGAATCGTCTTCTAATCCTGAGGACATCTTTGCACTGCTCAAAGAGGAGGAGTGCGAAGGACTCAAGTTTGTGGGGGTAAAGCCATTTACAACAGCTAGAGCCAGGCGGGAGAAACGGAGTCTGCCGTTCTTCCTGGTGCAGCTCAGTCCCGAAAGCCGTCTGGATAGTCTAAGGAGTATCAATGTCCTAGACTACCAGGTGGTTCACTGGGAAAAATTAAAAAGGAGCGACGGCGTTATACAATGCGTTCGCTGCCAGAGGTTCGGGCACGCCGCGTCGAATTGCCAAATGCAGCCCCGATGCGTGAAGTGCGTAAAGAACCACAGTTCCGAGGAGTGTGCTCTGGGTGTTGACGGAGCATCCGATAGGTCGCAGCTCTCGTGCGTATTATGTGGGAACGTGGGACACACCGCAAACTATCGGGGTTGTCCTAAGTTCACCGAAATTAAAAAAGCAAAATTGGCTCGGCAGCAGAAGGTGGAGGTCAAACGTTCACCTGTGAGGTTTCAAACACCAGCCGTCACGCCCCAAATTTCCTACGCCCAAATGGCGTCAGGTAGGGGGGCTACGGTACAGCAAGCGACTGTTGCTTCTCCGGCTCCGATGCCGAGAACAACGGAAGCTGCACCCAACATGCTAGCCATCTTGCTCGCAATCCAAGGGCAGATGGCTCAGCTGCAAAAGCAGGTTCAAGAACAGGCCAAGCGGGTGGACCAGATCTACGCGTTGCTGCCGGGCCTAACGCAACACATGTCGTAATGGGTACGCACATGGTGGAGCAAACTTTGAAGGTCCTTGCGGTGAATGTGAATTCATTGATTAGGATCGAACGAAGAGCCGCGATGTTTAAATTGCACAACTCCTGATGTGCTTTTCGCTAGCGAAACCAAGCTAACCGATAAGCACAAACTGGAGTACAATAATTATATTGTTAGAAGAAGAAATCGGCCCAGATCCAAACGTGGAGGCGGTGTCGCGATCTTCATTAAAGAAGGTATAAAATTTCACAGAGTGTACAAGGGAGTGTTGCGCATGTTCCGGGTGTTGGAGGCAGTCGTCATTTACATACCGCTCTGTAGTGGAAAGCGGCTGTACTTGGCCTCCGTTTATGCACCTGAGGCTTCACAATCCACCCTATCCATTACAGAGCTCGACACGCTTTTTCGACTTCTGAGGCTGGAATCGGGGGAGAATTATTTTATAATCGGCGGGGATTTCAACGCTAGACACAGAGATTGGGGAAATAATTTGCCAAATACTAGAGGGAACCTACTACTCGATTGGTGGGGTCAGCACGATGTCATGTACAGACTTGGTCTTAAAGCGACGAGTGACCCGTCGTTTCCCAGAGGCGGGTCTTATTTGGATCTACTGCTGTACGACGAACGTATACGACTGACAGGTACGAATTTACAAACATTAAACTGTCTGCGCACTTTCGTGTATGACAGCGACCATTGCGGTTTTAACACCGAAATTACTGTTCCCAACGAAATTGCGGAATTTAAAGAGTTTGTCCAAAGATATTCTTACAACTACAGTAGGACTCGATGGACACGCTTCTCCGTAACCTTGACAAGAGCGCTCTCCTCGAACACGCTCCACCAACCGTCCAATAGGAATTTGTCAAACGAGGAGATCGACAATTACCTAAAACAAATGGACGAGACAATTAAACAAACTATGAACACTACAATTCTGCGGTATCGACGTACAACTAACGAAGACCTGTTCCGTAATCCTACTACTGACGCACTGCACCGACAGAAAAGTAGACTTCTGACAAGATTTAAAAACTTGTACAGACAGGTCAGTTAACTGACCGACAAGACCCGGAGCTTAGGACACTGAAGTCGTCGATTAAAAATATTCAGACGCTAATAAAAGAGAATTACAGAATTTCTGTAAGTTTGTGTTGGAACAACAAGGTTCGGGCTGTAAACACCAGCAACCCAAATATGTTTCCGCAAATAAATAAACTATTTCGGAGAAAAAATCAAAACGACCTTCAGTGTCTTAAAATAGCCCGGACAACAGACAACGAAAGGTTACTGACAATAGCAGGTGTTGATCCAAATGAGGCCGCTGATGATGACGACTTTTTTGTGATCGGGGATCCACAGGAGAAGGTTGAGGCCATAGGGGCGACTTTCCAGGAAGTATACACGGCCGCTGATACCATTGGCCCTAATTATGACCTGGATAATCGCGTCTTGGTGCACGACTTCTGCATTCGAAATGAAGTAGCGAACTGGCGATCCGAGAGCTCTGGTTTCACCCGGTTCAGCGACGAATAATGTCATTTCCAGACAGGGTGACCTATCCCCGTTCATTTCGAAGGAAGGACATGAGATCTTCGACACAATCAGAGTTAAGAAATCAGTGGGGACCGATGGTATTCCGAATATCGTGCTTCGACATCTTCCTCTAGAAGCGGTGGACATCTACTGTTTAATAATGCAATGAATAATGCACATTATCCAGCGCATTGGAATACGGCGGTGGTTCAACCTATCCCCAAAAAGGGGAAGGATATATCCAATCCGGCGAATCTCCGGTCGACAAGTCTCCTTCCGAATATCAGTAAGGTGTTTGAAAAAGTAATCAATAGAGCTCTCACTAGGTGTGTTGAGGACAAACATATAGTCCCGGATAATCAATTCGGTTTTAGAGCGGGACATGATATCTCACATGCCGCGTGTAAACTGGTGTCCGATATCCAATGGAATAAAGGCAAAAAACTATGTAGTGGTGCCTGCCTTGTTGACTTGGAGAAGACCTTCGACACCGTATGGTTAGAGGGTCTTTTCTATAAGCTGACTGGGCTGGGGATCAGTAAACCACTCTTGTACATTCTTTATAATATGCTAACTAACAGACAGTTCATCGTGAAGAATGGTGATGTGACTTCTGTTGGAATATTTCAAATTAAAAATGGTCTTCAACAAGGCGCGGTCAATTCGTCGATCCTATTCAACATTTTTACAAGCGACTTGATAGGTTCACTTCCCCTTACTATTGCGTACGCAGACGATTTGATAGCGTACAGAACAGGTAAAAAAATTGAGGTCATTAATACTCTCTTGCAGAGTGACTTCGATAAGATAAGGCGATTTTGCGATGACTGGAAGTTGAAAATCAAATGTAGATGCTGCTCTGTCCAGAGCTAAAGGTGCTTTTGCCCTGACAAAGAGACTGTTTTATAGCAGCCAACTCGATGCGAGGGCAAATACAATCTGCTACATGGCCCTTATCAGGCCCATGCTGGTATTTGATTGTCCCGTGTGGTTCAATGTGCGAGCAAGCTTAATGGAAAAGATTCGGGTGTTTGAGAGGGCATGCCGTAGGGCTTGTCTTCGCTTGTACAGATCACCAGAGTCGGAGTACAAGAAATTTTATCCTAATGAAGTCCTTTACAACAGGGCAAACCTATTACGAGTGGACAACTTCGTAATTAAGCTCACTCGAAGGCACATTGCAAGAGCAATGACCTCGACGAATAACCTGATATCTGGGGCTTACTACCCCAATTACCTTTACCACGAGAGTGTGCTCTCTGACGGCTTCGTTCCACCGGAAGCATTCATCTACCTAGTTCAGATAGGGTTGATCCAGGATAGATCAACGGTGCCGTTAATCTTCCATGTCGCTCGGACAGCTGGGGACAGGCTACTCAACTACAACATAGATGTCACACACGGCAGTGTGGATCGCCTCAGATTCAGTAGGAATTCGTTCGGCAGCACGAGCATTTCTGGTGGTTGAATAATGGGGAAGATGTTTCGTCGTCGTTTCCGTCAATTACGGAACAGCCTCACTAATGAGGCAGAGCTGACCAATTTATTTGCTCTGTGAATAGCGATGGCCAGCTTGCATAGGTTTAGGTTAGCATTTAAGAAACATATACATATATCAGTGTATACAAAGGTGTATACTGATATATGTATATGTGTGTTTATGTGTGTATTGTGCATTTAGGTTAGATAGGCTAAGCTTTATTTTTAGTTAGATATTAAGCTTTTATAAAAAATAAAAAAATGTCCATATGCTATATATAGTGTTAAGAAAATAAAACGCATTTAAAACTGAAACAGAGGAAAAAAATCTGTTCTATCGGAATAATAAAGATAGACTCAATATACCCTCTATAAAACAAAATACCAGAGTATGAGAAACTACATTTTTGAACAGATAAATAGACAGAAAAATTTTTTTTATATAAGACTCAATGCGAAAAAACAATAGAAAATATTTAACGACTTATTAGGCAAAGGTGTAGAGGCGGGAACGAAATTCGCTATAACAGATACTAAGCACACTTCATCTGATGAGCTAGAGATGAGTAGTAGTTTGAATATGTTTTTTTAAAAATATAGCAATTAATGTTCAACCAGTTCAAGCAGGACTACTAGACATTTTTCTCGAGGATAGTGGAAGGGTATCCTCTTTCTTTCTAAGTACATTTAGTGAAGCTGAAGTAGTATATGTGATACCTCACCTTAAATCAAAAAAGTCTTGTGGACTTGATGGAATAATGCAGGATATGCAGTGCTATATTAATAGGAGTTTTGAAACCGGTATTTTTCCTGATTGTCTCAAAACGTCTATCATTGTGCCTGTATATAAAAAGGGAGATAAATGTGATCCTAATAATTACAGACCAATATCGCTGCTCTCAGTATTCTCAAACATTTTCGAGAAACTAATAAGTTCTCGAATGATTAAATATTTTGTTAAGTATGGTCTTCTCAGCCCGAATCAATTCGGCTCTCGGAAAGGCAAGTCAATAGAAGATGCTATAGTATCCTGTTTTGAAAATATTAATGAAGCAGTGGATAAAAATCAAAAAATCAGCTGGTATGTTTCTAGATCTAACGGAAGCTTTTGATCTTCTAATCATAAAACGTTACTGAAGATACTGCTGATGTTTGGCTTCCGAAGTAATATTCTTGGTTGGTTTTCATTATATCTTTCCAATAGAAAGCAGCATATCAGGGTTACTTCAACTCTGAGTGAGGCTCTACCTTCTGTAGAAGCTGGCGTACAACAAGGGTCAGTACTTGGTCCTCTGCTTTTCATCATTTATATAAATTCTATACTCATGTTGCCTCTAAATGGAAAAATTGTTGCCTTCGACGATGACTTGGCTGTCTCTTACTCTGCTCTCTGTACAAATGACTTAGTGAATCAAATGAATCTGTACATATCCTTGATGAATGTCTGGCTTAGATGTCATCAAATGGTATTGAGTAGTAAGTCCGAAGTCATGATATTTTCTGTGTTGAGTCAGAATGGTATAAATGGGATTGCATTACATGATTCCAGTTGTAATCATATAAACTGCAAGAGTGACTGCATTGCCTTAGAATCGGTTTCTGAATTCAGATACTTTGGTGTAACCCTAGATCACAGATTGAACTGGAAACCGCATATAAAGGCGATTAAAAAAAAGGTTTACATAGGATTAAATAAGATCAAACCGTACCGACAAATCTTCTAATTGGAATGTACTATGTTTTAATCAATTCTCGCTTCGAGTATGGCATAACATACTGGGGAAGTGCTTATTAGTTAGTAACCTTCATTCGCTTATCATTGCTCAAAAGAAGGTTATCAGGACTATGTTGTTTAAACCAAGGTTAGAATAAGGTTTTGAGTTTATTCTACCTTCGAGGTGGTCATACCTCGCTGCACTCATCGAATCCAGTGATTGTTCCTAGATTTTGAACAGAACATTGCTGCCGAGTTGCCACAAACGCTGCTTCTTTTATGTACAACAGATTGCCTCCGGATCTACGCATTCAGATGGGACACAAATCGAGATTCCTAAAATCTTTGAGAAACTTGCTACTCATTGCATCTGACATAAGCTTTTTAACGCAAATATTAGCTTAATTTCTTTACTGTCTCCATTGTATTACCTAAAATCTTTGTCAATGTCTATATATCCCAAATCTACTCCCTTCCTAGGCGTCTTTCTTTCTCTGTGTGCGGCTTCACATACTCAATTATTTCAAAAAGCACTTGCTACTGGTTCATCTAAACACAAAGTGTCTAAACTCCATTTTATGATAAGAAAAATTGATAATAACTCTTGGTTAGTCAGATAATAAAATGAATTACCTTAAATAAATTAAGTATAAATTGGACAGAAGCTAATTAAACTTTATAAAAATTAATTATTGAATTGTATCTCCTTAAATTATTATATAATAAACCTACGTAATACCAAGAATGTTTTACAATGAAATGTAAATAAATCTAAATCTAAAAAATCTCCAATTCATGGCGAATGTAGCCAATTCCTACTCAAGTGTGGGGCAAGTAATTACTAAGGGCGATCCACTCCTATAGCACGGTCAACATCCTAATAAGATGGCCATTGCGCCCTAAGCTAAAATCGATACAACGCTATTACCTTCTCAGAATACTAATATATATTGGCTTTTATAAGAAGATGATCGTTTGGGATGCCAATTGATCACCAAACGCTCAGAAGACACCTATTGCAGATGACCTGCAGCTTTTCTATGACTTTAGCATCCACTTAAGCAAGTATTGACTAAACATTGGAACGAAACAGAGGCGACTATGTTTAGTGCCTCAAAAGGGTCTCTTCTTAGACGTTAGATATATTTTGTCCTCCCGGTTTTGGTGTTGTTGCAGTATACTGCAGTAATTCCTTAAAGATTGAGGTATTAGAAAAAGAGTAAAGATAGTGTCGTTGAATATTTACTGGTAGAAGTCTGATTGGTGTTGCATATAGTCCACCAAGAGCCACTATTTTCGACAATCCAAGAGTATATTGCACTCTATGAGCACTGAATTGTTTGTGGTGATCTCAATACCGACCTTCTAAAAAAGGACAGTAAAGCTCGCCAGCGCATAGACTTTGCATCTAGTTCGGGTTTATCAGTTATCACCTCGTTTGCTACACGCTTTTCTCCGAATCATCCTCCAAGCCTACTGGGTGTTATTATGGTTTCCAACCCTTCATATGTTTTGCTTCAAGACCAGCTATCTTTGAACGGTATGGCGGATCATGACCTTATATTTTGTACATATAATATTCATCTTCATAAACCGGTTAATAATGAATTACTGCAATCTGATGCGAGCAAGCTACCTTGGAGAAATTTTTACTTTGCTTCACTTTTGAATTTCACCAAGCTATAAAAATCTGTGTAAGCTATACACTAAATGGAAGATACATAAGTGAAACGAGATACAACTGGGAGAAATATTGTTGGGCCCGTAATAACTGCACCCGTATTACCAAAAGAGCAAAAAAAGACATTTTTTATCAAAATTGACTACTGAACATACCTCGAAAAAACTATGGAGAAGCCACAATTGATAACATTCCCTAGTTAAATGACCTAAATAAGTAATGCATTTCTGTATATCTATTATATTAATAAACCAAGTGTCATCCCCAATAATGACCTCATCTCGCATTGTTCTCGACTTTGGTGTTGTTTCAGAAACTGATATAGTCAATAAAGTACGAAATTTAAAATCCGATGATGTAGGAGAAGATGGTGTATCCATTAGATTCGTGAAGATGATTTTACCTCATATTTAAGTACCCTCACACATATCATAAATTACTGCATTATTACCTCAACTTTTCCTTTTCAGTTTCAGGTTATACGCATTTTTATTATATTGAATTAATTAACACTTACAAGCTATACAAAAAAAAAACGTTAAAAATTATCTTCGTTAACTTAAAATTATCTTATTCTAACTTACTCTAAGTTAAACCTAACATTTAAACTATTAGCGGCACCGCCAATCTATTCTGGATCAGACCTATACTATCTAGATAGAGGAACGCTTCTGGAGGAATGAAGCCGTCAAAGCGAACTCTCTTGTGATACATATAATTGGGGTAGAAAACCCAGGAGATCAGGTTGTTCGACGAGCTCATTGCTTTTGCAACGTGCCTTCGAGTCAATTTAATAACAAAACTGTCCACTCTTATTAGGTTCGCCCTATTGTACAAGACCTCATTACGATAGAATTTTATGTACTCAGACTCTGGTGTTCTGTATAAGCGAAGACAAGTCCTAAGACAAGCCCTCTCAAACACCCGAATATTTTCCAATAAACTTGCTCTCACGTTGAACCACACGGGACATCCAAATACAAGCATGGGCCTGATAAGGGCCATGTAGCAGATCACCTTCAACCCCGCATCGAGTTGGCTGTTATAAAACAGTCTCTTTATAAGGGCAAAAGCGCCCTTGGCTCTGGCCAGAGCAACATCTATATGTTTGTTAAAATACAGATATTGATCTAGCCAGGTCGCAAGGTATCTGACTACATTTCGACAAGCAAGTGGCTGCCAGTGCTACCCAACGATCGAGAACTTTCGCCAATTCTTTCTGGTATCCCTAGAGGCCCCAGACAAAGGCGTCCTAAACAGAATGGTTTCCGACTTCTGAAAGTTGATTTTCAACTTCCAGTCGTCGCAATATCGCTTAATTTTATCGACCTCAATTTTAATGACCTCAATCTTTGGACCCGATCTGTACGCGATTAAGTCGCCTGCTTACGCTATGGCATGGTGAATTGAACCTATCAGATTACTGGAGAGCATATCAAAAAGAATATACAGCAGTGGTTTACTAATGCCCAACCTGTCCAGCTTGAAAAAAAGTCCTTCTAACCATACGGTATCGAAGGCTGTCTCCAAGTCAATCTGGCAGGCACCAGTGCATTGTTTCTTGCCTTTGTTCCATTGGATATCAGAAACCAGTTTAGACGCAGCATGAATGACATCATACCCCGCCTTCAAACCGAATTGATTATCCGGAACTATATTTTTATCCTCAACCCACGTAGTCAGGATTCTATTGATCTCCTTCTCGAAAACATTACTGGAAGAAGACTGATCGAGCAGAGATTCGCCGGATTGGAAGTGTCTTTATCCCTTTTGGGGATGGGATGTACCACCGCAGTTTTCCAATGCGATGGATAATGTGCATTATTCATTGCATTATTAAACAGGGTGGTATAAATGTTCACCGCTTCTAGAGGGAGATGTCGAAGCATAATGTTCGGTATTTCATCGGTTCCCACTGATTTCTTACTTCTAAGTGATTCGAAGATCGTTTGGAGCTCTTCCTTCGAAATGAACGGGGGTACTACCCTATCTTTGGTGATGACATTATTTGCCATATTCTCGTCACTGAACTGGGTGAAACCCGAGCTCTCGAATCGCCAATTCACGATTTCATTTCGAAGGTCGGAATTATGCACAAGGACTCGATTCTCCAGATCGTGGTTCGGGCCAATGCTGTCATTCGCTTTATACACTTCCTGGAAAGTCGCTCCTATAGCCTCTATCTTCTCCTGTGGATCCTCGATCACAAAGAATTTGTCATTATCAACGGCTTCATTTGGATCTATATGTTCTGCTGCTATAAGTATGTTCTCGTTGTCCGTCGTTCGGCCGATTTTAAGACACGGAAAGTCGTTTTGATCTTTTCTCCGAAATATTTTATTTATTTGCGGGAACATATTCGGGTTGCTGGTATTTACAGTCCGAATTTTACTGTTCCAATACAAACTTACAGATGCTCTGTAATTTTCTTTTATTAATATTCGGAGGTTTTTGATCGACGACTTCAGTGTCATGATCTCCGGGTTATGTCTGTCAGTAAACTGTCTGTACAAGGTTTTTAGTCTTGACAGCAGTCTACTTTTATGTCGGTGCGGTGCGTCGATAGTTGTGCTGCGGAATAAGTCTTCTTCGTTAGTGTGTTGGTACCGAGGTATCGTTTTTTCCATTGTTCGTTTAATTGTCTCGTCCATTAGTTTTAGATACTTGTCAATCTCCTCGTTTGACAGATTTCTGTTGGACGGTGGGTAGAGCGAATTCGAGGAGAGTGCTCTCGTCAGTGTTCTGGTGAAATGTGTCCAACGTACCCTACTATAATTGTAGGAATGCCTTTGGACAAACTCATCTAATTCATCTGAGATGAATAAAGTGGATTGAGTAGCCTTAGGTGCATAGACAGACACCATGTATAACCGCTTTCCACTACGGAGGGGGATATACAAGATGCATGCTTCCAGCACCTAGAACCTACGTTACTACACGACTGTATACTCTTTTAAAACGTATACGAAAATCGTACGAAAATCGCTAGCATGTCAGGTACTGGTTCCGGTGCTTTGGGCTCTGCGGCCTGAGAAGCAACCTTCGCTTGCTGTACCGTATTTCCCCTACCTGCCGCCATTTGAGCGTAGGTAACATGGGGAGTAACGGCTGGAGTTAGCAAATGCACGGGTGGACGTTTAAATTCCACTTTCTGGTGCCGGGCCAGATTTATTCTTTTGATGTACTGGAATTTGGGAAAACCCCCATAATTTGCGGTGTGTCCCGTGTTTTTACATAAAGCACAAGAGAGTTGACTTTTTTCTGACGCTACGTCTTTACCCAGAGCGCATTCCTCAGATTTGTGGTTCTTTCCACACTTCACGCATCGAGGCTGCATTTCGCAGTTCGACGCGGCGTGCCGGAACCGTTGGCAGCGAACACATTGTAAAATGTTGTCGCTCTGCTTTACTTTTTCCCATGACACAATCTGGTACTCAAGGACTTTGATGCTCCTTAGACCATCCAATTTGCTTTTGGAAGTCAGCTGAACCAAGAAGAATGGTAGCTTCCGCTTCTCCTTTTTGGCTGTAGCTGTGACGAATGGCTTAACCCCCACGAATTTAAGCTAGGCGCACTCTTTCTCTTTGAGCAGTGCGAGGAGTTCCTCCGGGATCAGTAGACGGCTCTAACCCCCTCAGCAGCATAGTTTGCAGCTTTTCACCCTTCGGTGTGAAGTAGAAGAACTCCGTCCTCGTGTCCTTTAATAATAGTTTTATCTTATTATAACGCTCCACTGAGTTGCAGTGAATCGCATGCCTATCTATACTTAATCTCTTAATAAAAAAATTGTTGCCTATGGCCGACTTACATAAATGGATTGTGTCTTGCAGTTCCA
Source organism: Volucella bombylans (assembly GCA_949129095.1). Lineage (NCBI taxonomy): Eukaryota > Metazoa > Arthropoda > Insecta > Diptera > Syrphidae > Volucella > Volucella bombylans. The sequence goes on along the minus strand of OX422142.1, from coordinate 118,680,082 downwards.
TCTTGAAGTTGTTGATTGGTGGCACCCTTTGTTTTTGTTTCTGTTGCTGTTCTTGGTGTTGTTGTTGCTGTTGTTTTTGCGGCTGTTGTTGTTACAACTGAGGCTTAGGTTGCTGTTTTTGTTTCGGCAATCTTTGCGGCGTAATCAGCTGTGGTTGTTACTGTTCCAATTGTTTTTTTTGGATTGATCCATTTGCTCGTGTTCGTAGGGATTTTTCTGCCTCCTTTCTCTCCTTGCCATTTGTTTGGTTTTTATATAAATTACCTGCTGCTCTAGCATTTTGATGCTACCATTCAGCGACTCGACTTGTTCATCTTCGTCGTCTGAATCTGAGGCTGCCAATGTGACGAAACTGTCACATGTAGCGGTCCTCCCTCACATCGGACATTGATGTTGATATTATAGCCCCTTTATTTACATCTACCGGCATCTTTTCCGTTGAGGTAGATAGGACAGGGCGCTTTGCAGGGCTGGGAGTTCGTTTTAGCTTCCTCCTCCTCTTTGTTGTCGTCTTTACTGAATCCTCTGCTGGATTAGCAGTCTGTGCTGCGCAGTCAGACGTTTTTTGTCGAGCGGGTCGCTCGTTGTTTTCCATCAATAATACTTTTACCGTGCTTTAATTATATTGGAAATTAAAGAAAACAAGAGAAAAAAAAAAGACGATTCGTGGATATCGGGGTTCGAACGCACTAACCTCTGATACCGTGACTGTGGAACACTCGCACTAGGCTACTTGCGCCCTAACACACGCTATGTCTAGGTGCTAATTTATGCTTTCTTTCACAGTTTAATTTGCTTTCAAGCTGAAGCACTTCTTGTCGCGATGAAAATCAGTAAACAACTGACGACTCAACTTTTCCTGATAATTGGAAGTTGTCCAAAAGCCTCAACCCTCTTCCTCTACTGATTTCCGACCGATAAGCATCTTACCATGTCTGTCAAAAGTCTTGGAGAAGATCTTGGCAAACAAAATTTCCACTTTCGTCAATCAGCACGGTCTGTTATCCCCGGTTCAGTCAGGTTTCAATGCAAGTCATAGCTGTTCGACATCTATGGTCAAAATCCTTGACGATATTAGCATTCAATATGATATGGACTTTTTGCCGATTTTGCGTTTGCTTGACTTCTCTAAGGCTTTTGATAGAGTCGATCATAATCTACTCTGTCAGAAGCTTAAAATATATTTTGGTTTCAGTCAAAGATTAGTACGCCTAGTTTATAATTATCTTGATAATAGTCATCAAAAAGTAATTCATATTGATATTGTTTCTGATTTCAGCACTTTAAGTGCAAGAGTACCGCAGCGGTCAATTCTTGGCCCAATCTTATTCTGTCTTTTCATTAATGACCTACCTAAAATATGTTCGAATGCCCAAATCCACCTCTATGATGATGATGCCTAGGTTTATCTCCCCGGACCCATCGGGCTTATTGAAAACCTAATTGTCAGACTTAATGATGACCTGTCAGAAATATTTAATTGGCCAATATGTAATGGACTGAATTCAAACCCTACCAAATCTCAGCTTGTCTTAATAAGTAAAACACATGTTGACAAGGACGTTATTGATTGTGATTCTGAAGAGTAGACGGCTTGTTTTTATTGATACGGTAACTAATCTTGGATATAAACTAAATAGTTCACTCTCAGCTGTTGATCATACGAACTACGTCATTGGCCACATCTGTATTGTACTACGTACACTTTGGCCCTCATCCAATTTCACTTCAATAGGTACGAAACTTAAGCTTTTCAAGACCTTATTGTTGCCTATAATCGGGATCCCCGCCCAATCATAAAGACTTCGCCCATCAATGACGTTGTCTAATAATAAACGGGGGCAGAGCAAAGTACTGGTCTTATCGTAAACATTTTCAGCTTACGCTACCGAAGGTTGCTACGATTCGATCAGTCACAAGTCCCTACCAGGACTTAAATCACGGTACCATTGGGTCTGGAGCCCCCCCGATCACGGTCCGGGCCTAACTTCAAGAGGTAGGCCCCCTTGTGGGAGCGTCATGGTGGATGTAGTTTAAACCCAAAGTCGCGGGAAGGGTCTTCCTGTTGGTTTGATCCAATGTAGGTGGAACTTGTGCCGGCAACAAACTTCCGAATTGGTATCAATGGAATGACGGAGAGCGATGGCAAGGCGTATCCTTGCCCCCATGGATGTATGGGCATGCCGTAAACATACGTTTACACGACAGGTGGTTTACGTTAAAAATCAGACACTATGTTGCCTATAATCGATTACGCCGCCATTTTTTACTGCAAGCCCGACTTTCACTCTCAGCATAAGTTGGTTGTTGCTTTCAAAGATATGGTTATTTATGCATAAAGTTACACATTTGCATAATAAGATACATTTCACCCAATCTAGCAGAACGCAAAATATTATAATACCTTCCTTCAATTACTTGAACTTCTCGCGCCTTTTCTTCATCCACGCTACCGGGCTTTCGAATAATAGCTAAAACATTAAGAAATGCCGCGTTAGAAAATATAAAGTAATTGCAACAACTAGGAGTACTTTCTTCATCCGTTCTTCACTATTTTTCTATTTTCAATATTCTTTTTTCCCTTACCTTGTCCTTTCACCTTCTCATTTATTTTTGTCACTAGTCCTCATCATGTAATTTAAAATTTTTATCCATAATGTCCTTTTTTATTTTTTAAATTAATATTATAAATATTGTACTACTTAAGTATGAATTAATGTATAATACTACAAAAGACAAATTGTAAGTCTTACATGAACAGTTTTTTGAAACAAATGAATTTAATTGATGCCCACATGAAATTTTCTTGCCGCCAACAGCCAAGGTAACGTCAGCTTTCTATATATACGAGTAGCAAGGATGCCATCAATATTTACAGCCTTATTTTTTTCTTTGGTTGCACCTCCGATAAGATTCATGGTGGTACTATGGTTGATCCTACTATCGCATTGTATGAGTATTTCTTTCGTTTCCACAAGTTTCAGGGTTGCAAATCTCTCTACTCTGTGCTCTTCAGTTGTCAGCAGATACTCATGTTCTGTGTGAGTTTATCTGCCTCTTACTGCTACTTCAAATATTTCCGCTCCTTCTGGGCTCTCGTCCTTTTCTGGCAATTCTGTAGCATTTGCTGCCAATCAACAAACACCTATGCTGAGTACATTAAAAGGCTTGTTGGCACTTCTTCCACCAGTCACACTCGTATATTCAACAGAAGCTTTATCTTTCATCGATGACAATATAATCGTTTATTTTCGTTCATCAGAGGATATTGAAATGTGGAAATATTTTTCTTACAAAATTATATTTTTTTCCTTAGTAAAAATAGACTGGTCTGACTTTCGTTTTCGGATGTTACGTCGTTCAGGTATCACCTTTTTATTACCACTACGAACAACCTTAACTTTGTAACAGATCTCTAGAAGTGAGTGTTAAAATGCTGATATGGAAATATGAGCTCTGTCATTACTTCGCTGGGAACTCCCTCACAAATATCTCAAGATACCAAACAATCCTGAAATGCTCCGGACTCCGAATACCATCTTGATCAAATGTTTCCCGGAAAATTAAAAATACAAGTTTATTCATCTAAATCTATATTGTCCGCTTCAAAGTAATCCCCATCGACTGCAACACACTTATGCTAGCGCTTGATCCAATCCTCGAAACATTTTTTATATTCGGTTTTCGGTATGTCCATCAGTGCTTCCTGCTGAAACGCGTTCCCCGTAGTTGTTTTTTAACTCGATTGAACAGAAAGAAGTCACAGGGAGCCAAATCAGGTGAATTCGGTGGCCGTTGGATAGTATTCATTGCAATTTTTCGTCAAAAAATTACGAATAATGATGGCACTGTGCGACGGTGCGTTATCATGGTGAAAAATCCACGAGTTTTCTGCCCTCAATTCTGGTCTCTTTCGGCGAATTGCTTCACGTAAACGTCTCATAATACTCTTTGTTTACTTCTGGCCTTCTGGCAAAAATTCATGATGCACTACACCGTTGTAATCTATGAAAACCGTGAGCATTGCCTTCCTTTTTGACTGAAAATGACGTGTTTTTTTGGTCTCGGCTCATTTGGTGAATTTTGCACGAAATTGAGGTCTTTTGGCACCAACCTTGCAAAATGTCTTGGACGGACCCATAAGCCATGTTCATGTCCTCCGCTATCTCTTCGATGGTTAATTTGCGGTTATTGACCAACATTTCTTCTCCTCCATCAACATTTTCGTCGGTTTTCGATGTCGATGGTCTGCCACTGCGTTCATCATATTCGATTGGTTCACGACTACTTTTGAACCGCTCGTGCCACTGGTAAACGATCGTTTTCTTTAGAAAATCGTTGCCAAAACACTTTTCCAACATTCGCGCACCATTAAATCCGTTTTTTACGCAAAATTTAATACAAGTTCATTGTTGCAAATTTAAATCCATTTCTAAAATTGTAAGAAATCGCCAACACACACAGAGATAGATGTACTCTTGGCTACGTAACTTTTGCAAATATCAAGTTGTGACGCTAGGATTTAGAGGGAATGTCAACAACAGATTTACCAACTTAACAAAAAAAAACAACACTTAAATCGGAATAATGGGAGCGCTACACTGTTCCGGCAACTTTTTGATCAAGGTGATATGTCGATTTAAGTCAAAAGCAGAATTACCACCAACTTCTAATGTCACTTTTGAATCTTGCGCATTTTCTTCGATGTAATGTCCATATTGTAACTTCTCTGGATCGAACTTATGTTCTTTGAGCGTGCGCTCAGCTGTGCCCGGGTTATAGGAATTTTCGCAGGGTCAGACTCAGCATACAGGGGCAAACGATTTACATATGACTCTGATTATCTTTGGTTATAAATCAACCAGCGAGATGCTTGCTTGATTTTCATTCACTCGATTGTGCTAAGAAGCACAATGTAATATAAAGCATGTTGTAGTGTGGCTTCGCAATGCTTCAATATCCCATTGGTTTAGGCCCCATGCCCCCAGAGATGCCCACGACGTTAGCATGAATTAACATAAGAACCGTGACAGGATGGTAGATATGCTTGTCCTAATTCTCGCATCACATGGATTTCAGTTGATACATCTTTATGGTTCGAATTAGTTCGGCTTCAGTGGCCGGCACACACCTGCTGGAGATCTAGTATCATGTGAAAATGAGAAGAAGTGCAGCATAGTATTAAATCAGGCGATGCAGGAAAACAAATATAAGAACACATTGGCCTCGAATATATGTAGAACCAGCAGCTAGTCTTCAGAAATGACTTCTGCTCAGATTTCCAAACAACACTTAGTGGAAAAATTCAAATGCAGCTTGTTAACTTCAGATGCGATCTACAATAAATCAAAATATCGATGGAGCTGGGAGTCTACCTTTTTTTCCTGTCAGATGTTGTATGACTCATGCCCAGTACCTACATGCTCAGCAAAAGCGTATTGCTCCGTCATGACGCAGAAACGTCTCTTGTGTTTTACGTGGGAACCTGCCATGTTGGCTCAAGTCCACAGAACGCCTACGCTAGTAAGGATTGAAGAGGGTCAATCACCACCCTCATCTACAATGAGGAATAATCCCCAATCTCGATCATGTGATCGTCGTAGTGAAACCCCATTCAGACCAGTACCAATTCGAAGTCATTTGATTTCCCCTTTGGTAAGGCCAGTCTGGTGGCCAGATAAGAACGATAGGAGAAAGAAATTAAATAAAACAACAACGGTATAAAATTGGTTCTGACTTTATTTTGAAGCTACGTTCATGCCATTATGTGTGAAATAGCACATCATTAAGTCGGTTCAATTTTTGATGACTCGGTCCAATATGTGCTGCGTTATTCCGGCAATAGCGTGACGAATGTTGGCCTCGAGCTCCTCCAAAGTAGTTGGCTTGTTAGCGTAGACTAAGGACATGACGTAGCCCCATAGAAAATAATCGAGTGGTGCCAAATCGCGTGATCGCGGCTGCCAATTGATGAACGCTCGCCGTGAGATGACCCAGGCTCCAAATTTCTCCTTCATAATTTCGAGCATTGCGTCGAGAGTATGGAATGTAGCGCCGACTTGTTGGAATCACAGCTCGGATACATCGATGTTGTTGAGCTTCGACCACAGAAAGTCAGTTAACATCGCTCTATTCGTGAGATCATTGACGGTAACGATGTCTCCTTCTCCATTTCGAATGAAATAAATCCGGTGATGCCGCCATGCCATAAACCGCATCAAACAGTCAATCTTTGTGGATGCGTTGATGCTTGGCCGAACACTTGTAGATTGCGTTCGCTCCAGTAACGGCAATTTTGTTTGTTGACATAGCCGCTGAGCCAAAAATTAGCCTTGTCCGAGAAGATGATTCTTTTGTCAAAATCCGGATTTACGGCCAACATTTCCAGCGATCAATTAGCGAACTCAGTGTGTTGTCCGGCTTCAATTCTTACGTCAGCATAATCTTATACGGATGTATGCCCAAATCCAACTGCAAAATAAGCCGAGCGATGCCCAACTCTGCTGATCGGCGATGAATCGACATTTCTGGGTCCTCTTCGATACTGGCCGCTACGGCGGCTATGTTTTCTTCATTTCGCACCAATCTGTGTCTGGTTGGTGACTTAAGTTCCAAAAGAGTATTCTCACGCTTAAACCAAATGGTGCGACGAATTGCCCACACACTGAAGCCATGATGACGATCGACCTCACGACGAAATTCACGTTGCCGATTTACAACTGAGCCGGAATTTCGATATTATTTTTTTAATAATTTCCGCACGTTCGGCATGCCTAAAACGATGCATTATTGACAGCAGCACGTCATTGGTAACTTTGACAGCTGCTGAAACATGACGATTAAAAAAACTACCATTGCTATCTGGTCATCTTTAGACCCAATCTTTGGGTCATGGCGCTCTGTAGTATTTCCTTCGTTGTTAGGGTTTTCCAACAACATCCAGAAAGTTCACCCTGCGACTAGGTTTAAAGCGGAACCAATATTACGCTCCAATATTACCAATATTACTATTACGGAGGTCTACCTCTTGAATTCAGACTGGGACCAAAGTCCCAGGGGCTCTTGATTAACACGGTACAGAATTATACCTCTGTCGGGCTACCATTAATACCACTGCAGGTCTCATATATTGACTGGCCGCTGAAATGCATTCAAATATGTCGCTTGTTAAAGGATATGCACATCAGTTGCATCTCTGATGTGCTTTTGAATAAGACTAGTTTTGCTTTACCCCCGTTTATTATCGGGTTACAGTACATTAAAAGGCGTAACCTGGAACCCCTTCACGCGTCAGTAAGCAGCCTGCAGTCTTCCCTAGGACAGCAGTAAAGTCGCTGCCTTCTTAGAGATGTCGGGAATCATTCGTTTGGTCTGCCGGTAAGAATCATGCCACGCTGACATGAATCCCAACTGTCAAAGGAAGCCATAACTGGGGATGGAAACAGTGCTAACGCTGCCTTAGATCCTCCAATACTCTCCCCAGGGACCTGCCTAGCCAGTTCATCGGCAATTTTTTATCTCGTGATCCTATTGTGACCTGGGACCCAAGCAAGACTCGGTGAATTGAGACTTCCGAACTGCATTCTCGAATTAGTTTCGAAGGCATGAGAGGATTCACCAAGGCTTATTGGGGACATGAATTAAGATTTTGAATTTTCATTTACACCTAACAATTCAAAAAGAAATCCTTTAATAGTTTTTTTTTTTTATTTTAAATTTACAATCCATATTTATACTTTCGTTTGGTAGTGCGTTTATTGTGGCGGGAACACAGTAATAGAGTTGTCTTCTTCGGTATGTGTTGGACACTCTTATACATACCTTGAGTCCGTTGTGTTGTGTTTATCTCTTGGTTTACAAATATACTAAGTATATTTCAAATTTTAATTTAGTATATGCATCAACTTTGTTTTCAAGCATTGATAACCAAACCGTTATTGTGGCACCATTTCACTGCAGTGTTAAATTCCTCTTGCATTATGGTTGTGCCATCGCAAGGCATCTGTGACATACAACGAATTCTGTATCATCAGCAAGAGTAAGGAGCATGAGTATTAAAAGGATTGGATCTAATTTTATTCCCTGGGGGACCCCATACTGATTGTTTTTCTTCTCATTGTGGACATATTTGATATTGAAGAAGAACAAGCTCTCCAATCTACCATAACTCTAAGTATGATAATACGTCTTAGGGCTTCCAGCAAGTTTGAGGGTTTTCGTGTGACAACAGCTTTACTTAAACCCTCATTGACACAATTTGTAAATTCAGCTAATAGTTTGCCGGTATTATTGTTTTTCAGAAACCCATATTGGCTTTAGTGAATAATAGAGTTTTTGTCTATAAAATTCTGCATTCGCTACATAACTATGTTTTCCATATATTTTCCGCCAACTGGTGGTAGTGATATCGATCTCTAATAATCTAGTTAATTCCTTAAACCCCCCTCATATATCGACCACACTACTCCGATTTTGAGAGTTGAGTTGTGTCAATATCTGATTAACAAATTTGCTTTCTCCCAGCGACGAATTGTTTCAAAGTATTGAAGTGCATATTTCACACTTAATTAACTCTCCCTTCAGTCACCGACTAAGCACCGAGCCGACAGCATCGATTCGCTTCTTAGTGCGCCTCTCGCAAATTTAGCAAATTTTCTCTTCTTCTTTTTCGAATCCGTTAGTAGTAGCGCATATTACAAACCAGATAGAGAAAAAGTAAAAAAAACCTATGGCCCCAGGGCCACATGTGCTTGCGGGTATCCGGTTTAGTGATCTTGATGTAGACGTGCATACCGAGCATTCGAACAATAAAAACCAAAAAGGAAAAAAAAAAAACTATACGAACATTTAGCTTAATCATTCCATTCCGACTTTCTCGTCTAACCCCAACCCCAAATTTATTGTGATTGCCCCAACCAACAGTGAAAAACCTCTCTCTGCGTACAGTGTATTCTTACTAAAAAAAGCTATAGATGGAATTAGCACTGGCTATGAATACATAACACAGTTGCGTGATGGAAATTTACTCATTTTGGTAAAGTCCATTAAAATAGCTGAATCTTTCCTATCAATAAAAACTCTGTCAAACCTCTGTCCCATCAAAGTGTCCCTTCACACAAACCTAAATTCCTCTAAGGGTACCGTTTACGCCCCTTATCTTACAAACATACCCGAGGAGGAAATCGCCAAAGAAATGAGCGCACAAGGTGTTGCTGAGGTTTACAACTTCACGAAAAAAAAGGAAGGTATCTCAACTCCTACAGGCCTCATTCTATTTACCTTTGATCGTTTCCGCCCACCTACCTCGGTTAATATCGATTGGTATAATTGCAAAGTCGTTGAATACTATCCCAACCCCATGCGGTGTCAAAACTGCCAACTTTTAGGTCACACGGCCAAGAGATGCTCGAGGCCAAACAAGCATATAAAGAATTGAATCCTGAACTCCCCTCTACGCAAACATATGCAAATATTGCAAAAACTGCTCTTCAAGCCAAAACCACCTTAACAATCAGTAATCCAGTTACAAACATATATAAATCGCCCCCAACAATCCAAGTCCAAAGTGAACAGCCATGTTATCCAAAAAAAACGCACATCAACCAACAACAATAAAGACAACTCATTAATCCTTCCATCCAACGAACATTTAGATTCATCTTCTCGTTCGAACATCTCTCCCAAATCATTCTCTCTACAAAAGAGCCTCCCAGGCACAGCAAGCTTACATCATCTACTAAACCCACCATTTCCAGCAATTAACACCATATCAACTCAAATTCCACCAAACAATCCTCCCCGTTATACTAATCCAACCGTAAATAGTTCCAACTCACCCTTTTCAAAATTCACCCAGTCTTTAGTCGACAATCCTATAGAATCCTATAGAAAACGACGATGATAGTACTTAACAACAAAATTAACTCCAACACTTCGCTGCTCATAGGTTGGGTCAAGCGGGACATTTCGGTTCCCAGGTGCCCCATTCTCTGGACAGCGGAGTCCCATGCGCTCAGTTTTCAGTTTTCAATGCATTTTATTTTCTTAACACTACTCTTACATTCTAACAAAAAATGCTTAAATGCTAGCTTACAATTACTTAACAATCGTATGCTAACTTACTGGCCCCACACAGGCACTCTAAGCTACTCTAAATTCTTATATCTATGTCTTTCGACTTCATTTACATTTTATTTGGTAATGTTTATTTTATATACTTAGAGCTAAGAAAAAATTGTTAACAAAAAACTTAGCCTATGGATGTAGTTTCGTATCTTTTATAAAAACTTAATATCTAACTTAAAATAAACCTCAGTCTACTTAACCTATATAAACAATACATATATACAGACACAAAGACGTTATACACAATTATATACATTATACATATATTAGTATATACCATTGTATTGAACCACCGCCGATTTCCAATGCGCTGGATAATGTGCATTATTCATTGCATTATTAAACAGGGTGGTGTAAATGTCCACCGTTTCTAGAGGAAGATGTCGGAGCACGATGTTCGGAATACCATCGGTCCCCACTGATTTCTTAGTCCTAATCGTGTCGAAGATCTCATGGAGTTCCTCCTTCGAAATGAACGGGGGTACGTCACCCTCTCTGGAAATGACATTATTTGCCATATTTTCGTCGCTAAACCGGGTGAAACCAGAGCCCTCGGATCGCCAGTTCCCTATTTCATTTCGAATGCGGAAGTCGTGCACCAAGACGCGATTGTCCAGGTCGTAATTAGGGCCAATGGTATCAGTAGCCTTGTATACTTCCTGGAAAGTCGCCCCTATGGCCTCAACCTTCTCCTGTGGATCCTCGATCACAAAAAAGTCGTCATCATCAGCGGCCTCATTTGGATCAATACCTGCTATTGTCAGTAACCGTTCATTGTATGTTGTCCGGGCTATTTTAAGACACTGAAAGTCGTTTTGATTTCTTCTCCGAAATAGTTTATTTATTTGCGGAAACATATTCGGGTTGCTGGTGTTTACAGCCCGAACCTTGTTGTTCCAACACAAACTTACAGAAATTCAGTAATTCTCTTTTATTAGCGTTTGAATATTTTTAATCGACGACTTCAGTGTCCTAAGCTCCGGGTCTTGTCGGTCAGTTAACTGTCTGTACAAGTTTTTAAATCTTGTCAGAAGTCTACTTTTCTGTCGGTGCAGTGCGTCAATAGTAGGATTACGGAACAGGTCTTCGTTAGTTGTACGTCGATACCGCAGAATTGTAGTATCCATAGTTTGTTTAATTGTCTCGTCCATTTGTTTTAGGTAATTGTCGATCTCCTCGTTTGACAAATTCCTATTGGACGGTTGGTGGAGCGTGTTCGAGGAGAGCGCTCTTGTCAAGGTTACGGAGAAGCGTGTCCATCGAGTCCTACTGTAGTTGTAAGAATATCTTTGGACAAACTCTTTAAATTCCGCAATTTCGTTGGGAACAGTAATTTCGGTGTTAAAACCGCAATGGTCGCTGTCATACACGAAAGTGCGCAGACAGTTTAATGTTTGTAAATTCGTACCTGTCAGTCGTATACGTTCGTCGTACAGCAGTAGATCCAAATAAGACCCGCCTCTGGGAAACGACGGGTCACTCGTCGCTTTAAGACCAAGTCTGTACATGACATCGTGCCGATCACCAATCGAGTAGTAGGTTCCCTCTAGTATTTGGCAAATTATTTCCCCAATCTCTGTGTCTAGCGTTAAAATCCCCGCCGATTATAAAATAATTCTCCCCCGATTCCAGCCTCAGAAGTCGAAAAAGCGTGTTGAGCTCTTTAATGAATAGGGTGGATTGTGAAGCCTCAGGTGCATAAACTGAGGCCAAGTACAACCGCTTTCCACTGCAGAGCGGGATGTAAATGACGACTGCCTCCAACACCCGGAACCTGCGCAACACTCCCTTGTACACTCTGTGAAATTTTATGCCTTCTTTAATGAAGATCGCGACACCGCCTCCACGTTTGGATCTGGGCCGATTTCTTCTTCTAACAATATAATTATTGTACTCCAGTTTGTGCTTATCGGTTAGCTTGGTTTCGCTAGCGAAAAGCACGTCAGGAGTTTGGTCTTGTAGCAATTTAAACATCGCGGCTCTTCGTTAGATCCTAATCAGAGAATTAACATTCACCGCAAGGACCTTCAAAGTTTGCTCCACCATGTGCGTACCCATTACGACATGTGTTGCGTTAGGCCCGGCAGCAGCGCGTATATCTGGTCCACCCGCTTGGCCTGTTCTTGAACCTGCTTTTGCAGCTGAGCCATCTGCCCTTGGATTGCGAGCAAAATGGCCAGCATGTTAGGTGCAGCTTCCGTTGTTCTCGGCATTGGCGCCGGAGAAGCAACAGTCGCTTGCTGTACCGTAGCCCCCCTACCTGACGCCATTTGCGCGTAGGAAATTTTGGACGTGACGGCTGGTGTTTGAAACCTAAGAGGTGAACGTTTGACCTCCACCTTCTGCTGCCGAGCCAGTTTTGCTTTCTTAATGTCAGCGAACTTAGGACAACCCCGATAGTTTGCGGTGTGTCCCACATTTCCACATGACACGCACGAGAGCTGCGATCTATCGTATGCTCCGTCAACACCCAGAGCGCACTCCTCGGAACTGTGGTTCTTTACGCACTTCACGCATCGAGCCTGCATTTGGCAGTTCGACGCGGCGTGCCCGAACCTCTGGCAGCGAACGCATTGCATAACGCCTTCGGTCCTTTTTAGTTTTTCTCAGTGAACCACCTGGTAGTCTAGGATATTGATACTCCTTAGACTATCCAGACGGCTTTCGAGACTGAGCTGCACCAGGAAGAACGGCAGACTCCGTTTCTCCCGCCTGGCTCTAGCTGTGGTAAATGGCTTTACCCCCACAAACTTGAGTCCTTCGCACTCCTTCTCTTTGAGCAGTGCCAGGATCTCCTCAGGATCAGAAGACGGTTCCAACCCCTTCAGCAGCATCGATTGCCGCTTTTCACACTTCGGTGTGAATGAGTAGTGCTCCGTCGTCGTTTCCTTTAGGAGCTCTTTCACTTTCGCGTAGCCCTCCACTGTATTACAGTGGATAGCATGACGATCGTTCCCCAATCTCTTAATGTTAAAATTGTTACCAATGACCAACCTACACAGGTCCTTGGTTGCATTTACCTCTAGTTTATAGGTGTTGATAGGAGGCACCTTCTCCTTCTTCTTCTGCTGCTGCTGCTGCTGCTGTTGTGATTTTTGCTGCTGCCGCTGCTGCTGTTGACGTTGTTGTTGTTGTCGTTGGTGTTGTTGCTGTTGTTGTTGCTGCTGCTGCTTTTTCAGCTGTTGTGATTTTAGCTGTTGTTGTTCTTGCAACTGCTGCTGCTGCTGCTGTTTGCTTTGTTTCGGCTGCTGCTGGATTTGTTGTTGCTGCAGTTGTTGTTTCTTCTCTTATTGTTTTTGTTGTAGGGAGCTCTCTACTTCTGATTGCTCCCTCTGTCCGCGCGCAGTTTGCTTTTGCTTAATAGCAAGCACTTTCTGTTCCAGCTCTTGTATGCTGCTTTTTATATTGTGAATTTTTTCATCTTCGTCTTCCGATTCAGATGAAGCTAGAGAGGCAAAGTTGTTGGTGTCCCCCTCCTCATTATCTTCTTCAGCTGTTAAAACAGCACTTTTTTTTTTTCTTAGATTAGGAGGGGTTCTTAATCTCTTCCTCCTTTTGATGGCTGTCGCCACGGTTATGGGAAGAGCGGGGCGCTCTCCACCATCCATCACTTGGTTTTTTGTTGTTTTCCTATTGCTTGTTGATTTCGACAATGTTATGTGTACACAATTTGAGGAAAAAAAAAAAACAAAAAAAAATCAACGTTCTACTCGTAAGTTTCAACCGGGATTCGAACCGGTATTCCACGATTTGTTGACCGGCGCTGTTAACCGCTGGGCTACTGAGTCGACTAACAAAAGTGCAACTGATTATATTTGTCCAATGAATTCTTAGTTTTGTTTACTTTACGAATAGCCGAAAGACGTCTTATCTCACCGGAGATTCGCGAAGGACTAGAGTCCCATGCGTCCTACCACCGTCATTCGCAACACCAACTCTGGCTTACACCAATATAACCAAGCAAATATTGGAACAAATCCTTCCACCCCATACAAAACCCATTTAATAGTTCTGCAATGGAACATAAAAGGCTATTACAACAATTGTCACGAATTGCAATTGTTAATCAATGACCTTAATCCTTCTATTATAACTCTGCAAGAAACTCATCTACAAAGCAACCTCTCTCCCTTCCCCTCAAAACAATACACACCATATTTCCACAACTTCGCATCAAACACCTATGCGAAACAAGGTACATCTTTATTCACACATAATTCTATCCCGCACACACGTTTACCCATTCACTCAAACATATCCACAGTTGCAATAGAAATCAACCTCAATATTAAAATTACTGTTATATCATTATACAATCTCAATCATTCGCCTCTAGCGATTTGTCAAACATCCTTAGTAATTCCATACACCGATTCTGTTAACTGGAGATATCAATTGCTGGAGTTCCCTATGGGGTTCCCCTCTAACCAACTCTAAAGGTAGGGAATTTGAAAATTTTCTTTTAAGTGCCAACATTTCCGTTTTAAATGACGGAAATCCAACACATTTCTCGACACATAAGACATGGACACATGTCGACGTGTCAGCTACCTCACCTCAATTGCTTCCTAAAACTTCATGGGAAATTTTAGAAGATTTACATGGCAGCGACCATCTTCCGATTGTGACAAAAATAGATCTTGGTCGTTTATCTTTCCCAATAAAACCCACATGTAAATTTCAAACCGACCGTGCCAAGTGGGAATTACATATATCAAAGTACAATACAATCAACACTTTAGACAATTACAGTCTTTCTTCTAACATAAACAAAGAAGCTGCTTCGATCACCAAAACCTTAAGCGCGGCTGCCAACGTAGCAATTCCTCAATCTAAAAATATCCCCCATAAGAAGATAACCCCATGGTGGTCTTCTGAGTTATCATTTCTGCGCAACAGCAAACAAAATTTTTGGAAAATCTTTAAAAAACATCCCAACAATACCAACCTAATTAATTACCGTAAGGCAAATGCCTTATTCCGCAGGAACATTAAAATAGCGAAAAAAAAGCTTCCCAAAAATTCACATCAAACATTAACCCAAACTCCTCAAGTAAAAAGTTATGGGCAGATATCAAAACTCTATCAGGCAATTATACCCAATTTACAATAAACAACCTAATAACAGAATCGGGACCACTCTATAACACATCAGATATTTGCGAATACTTTGGTAAAACTTGGTCCATGCATTCTAACGACTCCAACTTTCCATCAACCATCCTCAACTCCAAATTTCTTGCTCTCAATAGCCACCACCATCTAGAAAACTTCAGTACACCTGCTAAACGCATAGAAAAACAGATCAGTTTGATTGAAATAGAAAGCTGCTTAGCCACTCTGAAAGGTAAAACCCCAGGGTATGACCGCATCTCAATGTTAAAAAATGCAAAATACTCCTCCGTGGGGTTGATGATTTCCTCGCGTGAGCTGAATTTTTTATTGATGAGCCATCTTTTGAGGTTTGGGAAGAGATAATAGTCTGAGGGAGCCAAATCAGGCGAATACGATGGAAGTGACAGCAATTGGAGCCGTGAGTCATTGTGAGACCGTTTTGCAGCTATTTCGCCCTTCAATCGCTCCAATAATGCACAGTAATACTCGCTGTTGATGGTTTTTCCTTTTTCGAGGTAGTCCACGAAGAGTATGCCATGACAATCCCAGAAAACCGACGCCATAACTTTCCCGACCCATCGAGCCTCCCTCGGCCGCTTCGGAGCACTCGTGCCGGCTTCAGTCCATTGCCACTCCTTCTGTTCTCTGGTGTGTAACAGTGGATCCAAGTGGAAGTGCTCTCGCGTTCGTGTTTTTGGTCAGGAGTGAGCATGCGCGGCAGGATAACTTTTTCATATGCAAAATATTGCTCAAAATATGGCGTGTGCG
The DNA here is from genome assembly GCA_949129095.1 of Volucella bombylans. Classification (NCBI taxonomy): domain Eukaryota; kingdom Metazoa; phylum Arthropoda; class Insecta; order Diptera; family Syrphidae; genus Volucella; species Volucella bombylans. Next base: position 118,664,074 of record OX422142.1, on the reverse strand, counting down.
CTCAGTACTAATCTTTGTGGTATCTGCTAGCTCGCGCACCTTCACTTTCCGGTCAGCCAACACCATTTCATGTATTTTTTTGACATTGTCCTCTGTAACCGCATCGGAGGGCCTGCCGCTGCGGACTTGATTGGTAGTGGAGTTGTGGCCACCACGAAACTCTCAAAACCAATATTTGCCGGTGTAATCTGACGGAGCATTAGCCCCATAATATTTATCCAACTTTTCTTTTGTTTCCTTCGCCGTTTTGCCTCTCAAAAAATAATGTTTTATGAGAGAACCAAAATCGTTTTTGTCCATTCTCAATGTGATGCCAAACACGTCAATAACAATCAAAACACTGTCAAAACAAAACTAAAGACGGTATCGCACTGAAATTTGGCATGTCTGCCTAAATATGAACGGACTTTCTTCCATAACATTTTATCCGATCTAAACCATTGGTGCTCCAAATCGAGGTTTATTATCTCTTCCGATAAAAGCAAGCACCTACATATTTCTAAAAAAAGAAATTGTCCCAACTTTCACATTTATTTTACTTCATCCAAAATTCAAAATGTAAACTCACTAACTATTTTAGGCATTTCTTTTGATAATAAATTTACTTTTAAGGATCATTGTCTATCTCTTAAAAATAAACTAGCTTCCAAACTTAATATAATAAGATTCTTGTTATCAAAAAATAGTTTTGTACATCTTAATACACTTATCCTTATAACTCGTAGGATTATTTTATCCAAAATTGACTATGGGTTGGCAGTTTACGGGAAATGCGCTAAATCTACTCTCAACATCATCAAACCAACCTACCACTCTGCAATTAGGACTAGCTTGAAAGCATTTGCAACCACACCAACAAAGAACATCCTCACTGAAACAGGTCTCCCATCCAGAGACCACCGCAGAGATCTTATAACGGCACGACTCGCACCAAAGATATGTATGTCTTACAGATCTTCAATAATCAAGGATGCCAAAAAAATCTTACACCATATAAAAACACCAAAATTCCCCTCTGCCATCTGAACAGTGCCAGTAAATTAGGGATTACTCCAACAATCAGTACACTCACTCTTGGCATCGTCCCTCCATGGGAGTTTCCAACCAACATTGTAAATACCACTCTAGCAATATTTAATAAGAACTCCACACGTAAGGAATATTACACGCAAATGCTCTATGAAATAACTGACGAATACCGAAATGATTCATGGGACTTCATCTACACAGATGGATCCAAATCTGACACTGGTACTGGATTCGTATCGGAAGCTGGTAACATCATATACACTGCAAGACTACCAAACTACTTCTCAATTTATTCCACCGAGGCTTACGCAATCCTGAAAGCGACAGAGATAGCAAAATCAATACCGAAAAACATAGTGATTTGCTCTAGGCAATCAACAGAATCCAAAACTACTCCCCAACCATAACTAAAATCCGTAACAACGTTCTAATAAACAGACGAAAAATTGTGCTACTACGGGTGCCAGAGCACTCAGGGATCAAAGTGAACGAGTTAGCAGACTGTGCTGCCAGATCAGCCTCAGAACATTTGAATACACTTTCTATTCCTCCAACTAAGAAAGATTTTTTCAATGTGATCAACACCTATTGGGATAAAATAAGAATAGACGAGTGGAAAACATATGTTCATCACTATTCCACCATTAACCGGTATATCCAACAGAAACGACAGCTATCATGAACAAATGCTTCCTCCGTCTTCGACTTGGACACACACAAACTACGCATGCCCACCTACTCAAAAAGGAAAACCCACATAGATGTCATCTCTGCCAATCCAGTCAAATTTTCTCCATAAAGCATCTCACTTCAGAATGCCCTAAAGTATACGAGTATAACGTATGTAAATCGCTTTGTAACAAAAATTTAACTGACCTTCTGTCAACAACATCAACCGAAAACATTAAAGACGTATATAAACTATTAATTACACTCAAACTAGATTCTATTATCTAACTAACCTTTGTTATTCAGTGTATAGGGGGCTGTCAGGGGGCTAGGATTCCTCCGACTATATCCTGGTCGCTGGCCTGCTGGCCTCTGACAGCCCCATATACATATACTTACCATATTAATGTATCTAAAACACTTATTCCAACTAGGTTTATAATTTCCAGCCGCAAGCCTCTGGTAGCTAGTGCTGTTATTCCTATTACTATTATTGTAATAAATAATAATAATAACAATATTTATTTATTTTTATTATTTATTTCTTTCTTTCTATGTTCGTACTACAAAAAAATATGGTATATAATTTTACCCGCGAAGCAAAATGCTTATCTGCAGGTGGTTGTTTAAAAAATTGGTTTTGAAGTGATTTTAAATGAATTCATTGTATACAATTAATTTTGTTTTGAGTTTTATACAATTTAAGTTTAGCAATTTCAATAAGTTAAATAGTTTATTACTTTTACTTTACAAAAAACAATTTATTGGAGTAAATATCTTTTTAGCTCTTTTCTTTTCTTAAAGTTTAAAATGATTTTTATAAATTGAGGAAGTGTGTTGAGTAACTTTGGGATGACACATCTTAGTTCCCGATTTCCGTATGTGTTGAAGGTTTCCGGAACATCTAGCTTCTCTTGGGCTCGACGTCTTGTATTTAGCGTGTGACGTATGGGTTGCAGAAAACGCTGGTCATCCATATAGTGTAGCAATGTCATCATCTGGAAGATTGCATTCACATCTAAAACTTTAAAAGACGAATTACTAGGTCTGAAAATTTGAACTAGACGATGCTGTAAATTAGATATTTTATCTAGATGAGATTTCTCTGCATTTCCCCAGGCCAGTATCCCATATCTTATGCGCGACTCAGCTAGCGAGTAGTATACCTGCTTTTGCACGTCGAAATTTGAGTATCGCTTAACATACACCATTGCAAATACGAGTATAGTGCTCTTTAGTTGAAGGCGCAGAACATTTACATGCTCACACCATAAGAAGTGCTCGTCGATGGTTACTCCAAGATACTTTATGCTTCGGACTACTTCAATTGGTACGTCATTGGCTGGTAGTAGAGAGCAGTAATTTTGGCGGTATATTTGGACAGCGTCCGCTCGTTTGGATGGGCCGCGTATGTGCATTACTTTTGTTTTAGATGCATTTATAATACGAGTAAGGAAGTTATCATGACACCACTTCGAAACAGCGTTAAATTCATCTTGCAGTATCTCCACGACAGAGTTGAAATTCTTGTGTTTGACCACGATTGCAATGTCATCGGCATATGCAAAGGCAGTGCATTTTTTAAATAGTCGCAGAAGTTCGTTGGCAAATAATATAAACAGATAGGGCCCAGTTTTAAACCTTGCGGTACACCGTATTCACTGAGTTTTTCTTCGCTCACTGCATTAGACACTTTGACTTTAATTGTTCTATTAGTCAGATAGCTCCTTAGCCAGTTTGCCAGTACTCCTCTTAAACCATTTCTGTTGACACTGTCCATACGTTTTTCGTGCGCTAAAGTATCGAACGCTTTGCTGAAATCAATAAGTAGCACAAGTACGTAATGGCTTTTGTTTAAGCCAGCATTAACCGTATTGGTAAATTCCCCCAACAAAGATCCGGTACTTTTACTTTTTTGAAAAGCATACTGATTTGGGTGTAGTACTTTGTGTTTAGTCAAAAAACGATTCAATCGGCTGACTACTACTTCTTCCATGCATTTTTCGACTGCTGACAAAATCGCGATTGACCGGAAGTTTTCTCTGTTGTTTTTTGTTCCTCCTTTATATACTGGTCGAATGATCGACGTTTTCATCAGCTTTGGGACATGACATTGACATACACTTAAGTTTATAATTTTTGTAATTACTGGAGCAAGAGACACAGCGTTTATTTTTAGATCAACTGGTCTAATATTGTCTGCTCCAGGTCCTTTCTTTTCGTTCAATCGACACAACATTAGATATACTTCCGATTCTGTTGCTTCTTCTATGTAAATGTTTTGTTGAAGTTGCCAGTTCTCGTGGTTTGATATTTTGGTATTGCAAACATGTAAAATCGTTGATACTTGGTTCGAAAATTGCTCCGCAAATTTATCAACAATGTCGTTTACACCTTGGTCAGTACCCGGGAAATTATTTTGAATTTTTGCATCTATTGAATGTTTCTCTCTTCCAAGAAGTTCATTTATAATGCTCCATGTTTTCCTCGGATCGTTATTTGCGCTTGTAAATTGTTGTTTGTAATAATTGGCTTTAACACGTTGGATATTTCTATTAACAGCATTTCTGAAATTCTTGTACTCGTTTTCATAAGTTTTACTCCTCGGGCTGTTTTTTCATCTCCTATAAAGCTCGTCCCTCTTTTTTCACATTGGAACTACTCGTATTTCGAGCGTAATCCATGGTTAATGTTTTCGGGTTTTGTTGGTTGATTTAATTTTACTTGCTTCGGTATATATGTTATTCATTTCTCTTACGAAATTAGTGTACAGCGTTTCAACATCGTTTTCCGTGAGCATATTTTGCCAGTTTGTGTGTTCTATCAACTCATTAACTTTTTGTTGATTGATGTGTTTAGTTTTAGCTTTAACAGGTGACTCTATATTATTTACATTTTTTGTTGCATACAAAACGGCGTAATGGTCAGAAAGGTCTGTTTCGATCACTGCTGAGAATATATCAGTTTTAGTGACGCTTACATAGAAATGATCTATAAGAGTTTCAGTATTATTTCTTATGTCAACACGCAAAGGCCTTTTGATGACGTTTGTTAAACCTTTCGAGGCCATCATCTCCATGTATTTTAATACAAGGGAGTTATTCCCATCTTCGGTATTTATGTTGACATCGCCTAATAAAACGTTTTCCTTGTTTTCTTTGATGATTTCATTTAACTCGCCTATGAATCTCGTAATACTCCTGCTTGGTGGTCTATAAATTGCATGAATCTGTTTTTGTTTACCTTCATGAGTGATTTCTAGGTGCATGCCTTCGTAATTTATTGGATTAGTTGGTATTATTTTATATGTTACATTGTTTTTAATATATATTGCGACACCTCCACCTTTCATTTCATCACGATTAAAAAATTCGGGTTTAAACCCATCAATATTATAAAGCTCATTTTTACTTTTAGGTATATTAATTTCATTCAGCACTAATATATCTATATAACATAACACATTTTCGATGTCCGCCATAAAAGTATCCCATGTTTTTGTAATGGATCTTATGTTAAAACTAACACAACAAAATTTAAATTTTTTTAGAAATTCTTTTTCGATGCCGGTTACACCATGTATTACCCTAAAGTCTACGTCAGCTTCACTATATACGTTTTCCATTTTGATTTTTTTTTACTTCGTTCTTCTGATCCGATCATATGCATCAAATTAGCTGGTCATCTTGTTTACATCGTTGCAGGTGCCGATGTGTATTGTTTCGCTGTTTTAAATTTTTTTTGCAAGAATTTTGCCTATTGTCTCCCACACAAATTTCCAGTTACACTCTCTGGCTTTGTTTTTTGTCAGCCAGAGAAGGTGTTTATTTGTTGGTGTGTGCTGATTATTGATAAATATAAATGCATCGTTTTGTGTTGGTGCAGCTTGACCATTGCAAGTATTTTTCCTAATTTTCTTTAGAGAAATATTGCGTATAATTTTCGCCTTTTGGATGACGTTTGTCTTGCACGTGTGGCTCGCAAAAGAGGCTAACTCTCCCTTAGCAAACTTAGCCAGGGCTATGTAAAATATCCCTGGCGTATTATCAAATAAATCAAGCTCGTTCATACTATGGAGAACATCTAAAGCAAAATGGGAGCTACATAATAGAATTACCACGGGACAACAGAGTTAATAAGAAGGCAATTCCTTGTAAAAAAGGTCGTATAAAAATTCTTGTTAGCAATGTTAGCAAAGAAGAAAATATTGCTAATACAGGGTTTTCCAATAAGGACTTGACAATTTTTTTTTTTAAATAAAACGCAAACCATTCGAGATATTTCAAAAACTTTATTATCGGCTTGAAGTACAATCAAAACATTTATGAATGGAACTCGACTTCGTTCATATGACCACCGCGGGCACGTTTGCAGCGGTCGATTCGTTGGACCCAATTTTCAACGACTCGGCCACACATTTCGGCCGAAACGGCAGCTATTTCGCGTTCAATGTTAGCTCTGAGCTCTTCCAACGTCGTCGGCGTGTTGACATAAACCAATGACTTAACGTAGCCCCACAGAAAATAGTCAAGCGGCGTTAAATCGCACGAACGAGGCGGCCAATCGACTGACCCATGTCTTGAGATAACACGCTCACCATACTTACTCTTCAATAAATCGATTGCAGCGTGTGCTGTGTGGCTTGTGGCATCAGCCTGTTGAAACCACATGTCGTCCAAGTCCATATCTTCCGATTCGAGCCACAAATAATCGGTGATCATGGTGCGAAACGCTGACTATTCACAGTAACGTGACGATCGCTATCGTCGACGAAAAAATATGGCCCAATAACGCCACCGGCATGCAAACCGCCCAAAACAGTTATTTTTTGTGGATGAAGTGGTGATTCATGAAACACATGTGGATTTTCAGCCGACCAATAACGCATATTTTGCTTATTGACGAACCCATTGAGCCAAAAATGAGCTTCGTCACTGTAGATGATTTTGCGATGAAATTCATCATCTTGGCGCATCTTCTCCAGACCCAATCGGCGAACGTACGTCGCTTCAAATGGTCCATCGGCTTCAATTCTTGAGTCAGCTTGATCTTGTATGGGTCTAAACCAAGACCGTTACGCAAAACACGCCATAATGTGGTCTAAGCGATGCCCAATTCTTGAGAACGCTGTGGAATTGACTGATTTGGATCGTTTGCTACGGACGCCTGAGCGGCAGCGATATTTTCGACACTTCGACCAACCCGTTATCTCACTGACACGGCAACATAACACAACGAATATGTAGACTCAAATTTTTGCACTAAACTCGTTATTGCCTGTCTACTTGGGCGAGAATTACGACCAAAAATTGGAGTTAACGCTCTTAAAGTTGCAGTCACCGACTCCGAATTTCGGTAGAAAATTTTTATAATTTGCAGACGTTGCTCGATCATTTACCTTACCATTATGAAAATGTTGTGAATAAATTGACAGTGACAGTTTGATGATTAGTGAAAAAATGCGTTCACAAATTAAGTTCAAAGTTGTCAAGTCCCTATTGGAAAACCCTTTACAAGCAATTGTATCAAGGCTTATTATTGCAGTTGTCTGGTTGGTATGTGAACTGTCGGATGTTGTACGCACGTTATGAGTGTTTCATGGTATCTTGGGTATGCTCGTCATCAAACAAATATAGAAATACCACCTGCACTGTCTCTGCATAACATTTTAATAGATGACCCAGCTGATGAAAAATCAACTTACAAAATTTCAAAAATGGGGTCTCTGAATTCCTTTTTCTTTCCCCCTAAATTCTACATACATATGTATGTGTGTTCTTGCCTAGCTTTGGTCAGATACATAGTAAAGTTAACGTCTATATTGAAAAAAAAAAACAGAAACATTTTTTCTGTAAAAAAAGGCATGCACATGGGCATGGGCACATGAGTACTTGGTGATTGATTTGCACCACTTAGGATTTTGAAAGTGCTTTTCTTGGTTAATGTTGGCTGAATCTAACATTATTATACATCGCATTAAAGCCTGAATGACGCTCCTTCACGCAACGGTAAAAATGAGATACGCTCTTTCTGAAGATTTTTCAGAAATTAGTGATTTAAAAAAAATAAAAGTCTTCAGAGTTAGACTGATTATTTGAAAAACTGAAAACCTTTGAACCACTGTCTTTACGTCATTCAAAAGTTAGTGAAATCAACTTTGATTTGATGTTAGGTATATATATATGCATCTTAATTTTCTATTGATAAATTTTATATGCTTATAAACGGATCAAAATCAGATGAAAATCCACCCGCAATACGGGCTCCACACAAGAAAATCTCAAAATCCCCAAATACGGTTTCATAAAATTTCACAGTTTTAATGTTTGATGATGTACGCTCTTGGCCTAAAAGTTCCTTTTTAATTCCTTGTATTAGTGCCGCTAAAACTTTGTATCACCCTACAATCAAGATAGACTAGGACCTGTACCTAGTTCCTTATTAACTTCTTGATAGCGGAGCTGTTGCATTTGCCTCGAAAATCTAAAATGAAAATTTTGTGATATCTTTACGTTTTAAAGTGTTTATAATGTCTTTAGGCAGTTTTCACGGAGTTTTCTTTTTTTGTTTTTATGGCTGTGCCATAGGTATGTAATCTTCGAAAGATAATAGTAGCTCCAGCTAGGTCAGGAGTTTGCTTACGCACTAAACCATGTCCTGAACACCTCAACTCACGCCTGAACACCTCCCCTTGGTATTCCCTTAAGGTATTACTTCACGGGTCTGGTCAGCATCTATGCTATCTCCTGAGTCCTTGCTGTTTCAGCACGTCGTACCTGTTCAGTTCGGTGGAGTCTTTTCTGCACACCGGTTATAAACTCACAAATTCCCGCCCAGTTTTCCTCTGATCGTAACATTTGTTCGACGACTGACTGCGGACTCGTTTCTTCTTCTTTCTGCGAAACGACTGCAATAAAATATTGCATGTTCCGCATCTTCGTCATCATTTAGACAATTTGGACACGAGGAAGAGTTATCGGGTCCAAAGTGGTGCAGATATTTCCGGTGCCCCCCGTGACCGGACAGGAATGGTGTGAGGTGGTAGTTGCAGTTCCTATGTGTCCAGTTTACCCACACTTCTATAGACGGAATTAATTTATAGGTCCATCGGCCTTTTGTGGTGTTGTGCCATCTATTCTGCCACCTGGTTATTGGAGTCATCCTTTCCTCCTCTTTAATCCTTTTTATTTCATTCTTTTCTACGTGGCGGTTTGACGTAGTTTTGTTGTATACCCTAAACATCGCATCCGCGAGTATGTCGATGGGTACCATTCCAGCTACAACACATGCTGCTTCATCTGATATCGTTCGAAAATCACATATCGTCCTTAATGCGCATAGCACGTAGGCCAATTTTTTCTTAGCATCCTGTCTGACTAGTGCCTTGACCCAACCGAGCTGATCAGTCTTAAAAGTAACACTCTTCCAGAGTAAATAGGTTTATCGATATTTGGTAGAATTCGTGAAATTTGTGGTGCAAACTGCAGTCTATTATCTAACATTACTCACAGGTATTTCAGTCCTCCTTTATACCGACTTGTTTGGCTTCCAACCCGGAAGGCTGCATATTCCATGGTCCTACGATTGGTTATTAAAATCGCCTTAGTTTTGTGGTCTTCAAGTTCAAGTTCAGCTGAACATAGCCAATCTTTTATTTGCGCAATAGCAGCATTTGTATCAGATTCTACTTCGTGAATGTGTTTGGCGTCCGTAACAATAGCAACGTCATCAGCGAAACCTATTGTGTACATAACATTGCACAATAATGGTCACAGTACTGATCCATTTGGTACTCCTGCAGAGACACTGTAATATTTGATACCTTATTCTGTTTGATATTGAAGCTGCCTATTGTTGAGATACGAGTAGCTTCTTACTATCTTAAGTAAATAGCATCGTGTATTCATTCTAGAAAGTGCTCCTACTATGGATAACCATCTTATGGAGTTAAAGACATTCTCAAAATCAAGTGTTACCACTGCGCAATATTCCATCGCCATCTGTCCCCCTTCTGTGGCTTTAGTCGCAATGTCTACTACCGCTTTTATGTCATCTATGGTAGACCGCAATTTTCTAAAACCAAATTGGCGATTTGATAAAGCTTCTTTTGAAGTTAGTTCACTTCGTGGCTTATTTCCTTTTGGCAGGAGTATCAGATGCTGTTTTTTGAATGGGTCCTTTAGACATCTCTGGTATGTTATAAGACGCCTGGTCTTTTCTGGACAGCTGCTTTTACGCCCTTTTTTCGAGTTCCGTCGGGTTCAGGCGCCATATTATCGTCTATTTTTCTGCATTCCTTGATCAGTTCGTCTGTTGATATCTGTGGGATTTCTGCTTCTCTGTCCGCTTGCTGTTGTTTTTGTGGGAAAAGGTGCTGTACAATAGCTGCTAGCACAGTGCGGCATGTTATTTATGGAGCCCTATAGTCCTTTACCATTGTAGATGCAGTACACCGAGGACTTATATCAGTTTCATGCGCCTGTGTAGCATGAAGCATTTCACTTTACTTTCTTTGATCGCAGTTCTTAAGTGGCGTCTCGACCATCTAGGTTTTCCTGAAAACCTTCTATTATATCGCTGCATTCTCCGACGAGGATATAGAGACGTTGCCCTGAGTGGCTTAGTTTCATCATTCCAGCAAAAACGCGGTTATGATTCGCTCCCTCATCTTCAAAATATCCAGACCCGACTCACAATGATTGAGAATTAGCTGTATGATCTTCATGGACGCCTTCTGTTCATAGTTTCCTTGAAAATCCGGCATCTACTGCTGCCGGCTACGTGTTTTGCATCTTCCGGGTAATCATTCTTGCAAAACATGCAAAAGTGATTCTTGTTGCACTCCTTTGCAATATATCCTTCGGATCCGCATCTTCCTTGTTCTTGCATTGATTTGTCATGTGACCGAATTCCAGGCATTTGAAACACTTTTTAGCAATACCTTTTCACGCATTCGGCAGGTGATGGCTGTATGTATGGACGTTTGTATGTGTATGTCCATTTTTTTGGACACGATAGCTCGCAAACGAAGAGTGCTATCGATTTGAATTTTTGTCAAATGATGGATCTTCATGCAGAAAGTCCGTCGGTGACTGTTTAAGTTATCAAAAAAATATATATACAAAATATTGGGTTGTTCGAAAAGTAATTTGGTTTTCTTTTATGAAAATGAAAGACGATTTTCTTATAGTGAATAAATATTTTATTGAATTACATTTTGTCCATTCTGGTGCAAAACCTTTTGCCATCTTGCTGGCAATCATCTTTGCTGACCTTGCAGGTGATTTTTGACCTCCTCATTTGAAGTAAAGTGTTTCCTTTTTAAAAAATGTTGTAAAGATCGGAACAAAACCGGATCAGAAGGTGCCAAATCTTGAAAATATGATGGGTATATACTGTCCAAGTTGTAAAATCTTTTGTCGAGTTACCAAACTTGAATGAGGTCTCGCATTATCTTGGTGCAACACTACACCTTTTCTATTGATCAACTCTGGCCTTTTCTCTTTAAGGGAATCATCCAATTTGTCCAGTTAATGACAGTACACTTCAGAATTGTTCTTTGTGTTGTCCGGTAGAAGCTAAAAAAAATGATTTCTTTGAAATCCCACCAAACCGATAGCTCATGACTCATCATTCTTTGAACCAGTAAAAAACCGTGATGTCTTGCATTTAACATTATTGTAGACAACCCATTTATCGTCCCCAGCGACGAAGCGCTTCAAAAATGGATCATTTTTTTACTTTTGAGAGGGAAATCACAAAACGCGACGGAACGAATTTCTTTCCGTAAGAACATGAGGAACCAATATGTCGAGCTTTGAGACTAAACCTAGGAATTTCAAATGTTCATAAATGGTCGAATTCGATAAATTTAATATCACTCAGCCATCTCACGAGTTGTTATTCGACGGTTTGCATCAATTAATTGCATCAATTAAACCCAACTTAAGGCATTCCTCAAGTATTTCAAATGTCAGAACATTCCGAGCGGCCGACCACTACCTGATTGAAGCCAAGGTACGTCTACGGATATCGCAGACGTCACCACAACGAGGAAATACTATGAGGAGATTTAACGTTGAGCGGTTGTAATCGCAACAAGCCACCTGAAAGGGAGCAGCATCCGATTTTTCGGAGAAAAGAGAAAGAGCATGACAAACGTGCGATCGAGGAAATAGAGAGGTGCTACTCCAGGAATAATTTTCGAAAGTTTTACCAAAAGGTAAAAACCACGTGTCAGTGTAATAACACCCGAACGGAAACCTGTAGAGGTAAACAAGGATACCTTGTAATAGAGTTACAATCGGTACTGAGGAAATGGAAAAACCTTTTTTGCAGACTACTAAACGTCGAAAACGACACAAATTCCGCTATCTGGCAGAGCGTACCATTCCACCCGGACCAAAATCAAGGATAGCAATATCTGAGCTGAAGTCGAATAAGGTTGCCGTCCCACCGAACTATTTAAAGCAGCAAGAGATGACTTGGTAGAGAGCACACACTAACTTATTTGCAAGATCTGATTGGACCCTGTCAGTATGGTTTTAGTCCCGGTAAGTTCACAATTGACCAAATATTCACACTACGATAGATCCTGGAGAAAACCCAAGAAGTTCAGATCGATACTCACCACCTTTTTTATCGGTTTTTAAAGCCGCAATATGACAGCATCTACAGAGACGAACTATAAAGAACCCATGACTAGTTGTGGCATTCCTGCCAAACTCATCCGCTCGTACAGAAAGACAATGGAGATAGCTCGCTGCTGCCTTCAAGGTCGGTAACGACCTGAAACAAAAAAGAATTGTGCAAAAACTCACAAGCCAACACATAAGTCTGTTCAATTGCTTGCATACACCAGCAATATTGATACTATTGCGTAGAACACATCGAGCTGTCACTGGTGCGTTTGCGAGTATAGGAAACAGAAGCGGCAAAAATGGGGTCTAGCGGTAAACGAGGGGCAAAAACAAAATAAATGCTGTCAACCCAGAAGGGAGACCCCAACATCGCCGAATCGGCCAAAATGTCACAATCGACAGGCTATAACTTTGAGGTAGTAAGTGACTTTGTCTAAGTCGACTTTGCTATCACATCTGAAAACGACATCTCTTCAGATATCAATCGAAGAATAACGCTTGGCAATCGCTGTTTCTTTGGGCTAAAAAAGGCAACTATGTATTTAAGGCCCTCTCCCGGACATCACAAGGAAATTTTATATACACCCTTGAAATTCCAGTCCTACTCTATGGTTCCGAAGCATGGACCCATTCTTAAGGGGGTGAAAATATCATTGGTCGTTTTTGCGAGCGTAAAATTCTTCGTGAGATATTTGGGTCCCGTATGCGTTGACGGGTTCTGGAAGAGACCATTCAACGATATATACGCTTTGTACAGCGACATCGACCTGGCTGGGACATGTAGAGCGAATGAACACCAACGCTCCAGCCCACATAATCTTCGACTCTAATCCAGAGGGTGAACGCAGTAGAAAAGAAAGCCTCGTCCTAGGTGGTGCGCGCCAGTGGAAGGGGACCTCAACCAACTTGGGTACGCGCAACTGGAGGCAGTTAGCCAAAAGGTCTTTCTTCCTCTGCAGAAACCAGTCAGGGCTTAACCTGTTTTTTTTTACCATTTTCGGATTGACTTCTACTAAATTCTAATAGATATGAAATATCAAAAACCTTTAGGGAATACTACAAGTTTGATTAAGAGCAGAAAGTTAAAGGCGTGATCCATTAGTCGCGGCCTAAAGTGGTTTCGGAACCACTTGTTAAAATCCCATTACATTTTTTCTTCCTGGCTCAGATTTTGGCCGAAACCATTCCTGGGAACAAAGTCAAAAGGCAGTCGGCGTTCAAAAGCCTCAAAACTCGTCCTCGTGTTGTACCAAAGACCACAAAAGATGCATTTGTGAGTACAGCCTATGATATGAATATTAAGGAGAGTTACAATTTATCAGTGCGTCCAAAGCGGAGCAAGCTCCCATGCAACCGAGATAGGCCGCTATTTTGAATCTGGAAAAGCAACGATGACGGTATTTCGTTAAAGTCGAAGCCATAGCGATTACAGTTGCGCCCCGTACTACCCCTACGGCAGCATTGGACACCTTTTTGCACCTAACATAGCTTGATTTAGAGATCAAAAAACTTGTTGGCAGCAGTGCGATACGACTCACTAACTTGGGATACTTTAAGAGCAGTAGATTCGGACATGGCATGGTAATAACGGAGCTACTGCCAGGCAATCCAATTCTAACGGATGATATTCCTTCCCTGGTCGACTTCGACATTCCGTACGATAAAATTTATCCGGAGAGGGAGGTCTGGGAAAAAAATTCAATAATCAGGTCGAATGAAATTGCAATTTTCACATATGGCTCAAAAACACAGGAAGGAACAGGTTCTAGTATCTTCTCAGAAGACCCAGAACTGTGAGTGTCTATATAACTACCGGACGCAAACAGTGTCTTCCAATCAGAGGTCCTGGCTGTCCTCAGGGCGGCTGAGCTAAATCAGATGAGATCCGAAAGAGATATCGCTATCTACATCGATAGCCAGGCTGCACTCAAGGCAATGGAATCAACCAACATCAACTCTGATACAGTCAGGGGCTGTCGCACATTGCTCAAGACACTCTGCAGTCAGAACCGGGTAAGACTGTGCTGGGTGCCAGGACATTGCGGTATTAAAGAAAACGAACCAGCGGATTGTCTTGCAAGAAAAGGAGGACTACTCGACGGCACGAACTTCAAAGGCCTTCTTGGCTTTTGCCAGAAAATTGGGTGTTTCACCAGGCCGATTGTTTAGTTCTTTGCCATTTGAAGACAAATTCAACTGGTTCCACAATGATCGCGATGAGCTCGATGTGATGGCATGTCGATGAAAATTCCCAGCGTTCGTTCTTATCGAATGCACTAGAATCTTCTTCATTGTTCATCAGGACACATGAAATCATTCGCTCCGCCCTCTTTAACATGAAGGAGGTCAATCTACTAGGTCTGAAGGTCTTGGCGACCATGCAGTCATTTTTTCTGATTTTCAGTTAAAGGTTACGCTCAACGTTCACCAGGGTTTCGGTATAGCTGTGTCAAGCTGTCAGTAAAGGTTGTCAGCAGAGTTGCCTGCAAATAGTCTGTACCTTGTTGTTGCATAATAGAGTAACTATATGCCATCGGTGTCAGGCGATTTGAAGCAATCAAAGAAAGCAACAGCCTGGTTGATGGCATCATACGTCATCACAACTGATGAGAGATACCGGCTACGGTGTGATGTGTTACTCAACGCACTTGCAACTTCGTTGGTAAGAGCTAAGAGTGATTAATAATTTGATTAAATTATCTGGGAAGTAAGTGTCAAGCTTGATAGAGAGAGCCTCTGCTTTCGACTCAGTGTAAGTACCATCAGGTTTTCTAGGTGATTCCAGTCTGGCTGATTTCCCCTTTTTGGGAACTTCGACTAGCCGACTGGTTTCACCGAGTGTTCTCGGTCTTTGTACGCAATGAAAATGAAAAAATTGCAGAAATATAGAAAACAGGAATGATCATCGTCATCTTCATCAGAAAGGTGATCGTCTAGCTTTGGTGAAGCAAAGATTTTCCTGAAGCAGATAATGGAAACCTGAACTCAGCACTCAATATTGGAGTAACGCGCTTACGGGCCTGATCCTGTTATACATAGATCAGATCTGAATATGATGTCTACTATCTACGAAGCAGAGTGTTCAGTGTCATCGAGCCACAAGGCTTAAATATTGTGTTTTTTTTTTTTTTTTTTTTTTTTTTTTTTTATAGTAAAATATTTTAATTGAATTAAATCACCCATAGGTCCGGGAAGGTGTGCCCGGTAATATAAATGTTTCTTCCATCTGCTGGCATCACTTTTAAAGCACGTTTCGATTTGTTCTAAACTTCAATAGCTTAGTCTCTGTCTTCAGAGAATTTGCAAGTGCAAGACTGCTGTTTTGTTTAACTGTCATACCAATACGCTCACACAGGTTCCCTGGTACGTTGGAAATTTACCGGGTACCGGTGTTGAAGGGAATGAATTTTGCCTTTGGTAGACACTTGGTTTTTGGTACTGTCATACGACAATTCAATTTGAAATTGAATTTAAAATTTTAACAGAAGGAGTTGCTGGTGCAACTGTTGCAATTTCAAGGGTACACTTTCCCGATACCTATAAAATAAAATCACACAGTAGTTAAAACTGTCGATATTTATTTGGGACGCAGGGACGAGTGGAAATTTCTAGGGAAATTACACCCGGTGTAGTGGGACTAAGTTGTCCGGCCCCTTTAACAGATGCGTGTTCAATGAAACACCTCTAACCTTTGCAGCTACATCCATCACTACTCGAGGTTTAGAGGGAAATTTATTAGGGTTATGGACAAAAGGCGCATACGAAACCCGTTCCCATTCTTTCTCTAGGCCTTGTGCATAAGCTACTCTTGCGTATCCTTTCGACACCAACCCTAATATGTAGTTGTTCATCCAATTTAACACTTGATGAAAGCAAGACGCTCTAATTGTGGGTGTTGATTGACCGTAGACCATCCAACCCAGTAGAGTCTTCAACGCGCAAGTCTCCTAACCATGTCGTTGCCCATGTCCTAGCAAGAATTTTGCCTGATCAAGGCCCACCAGGATCCTCGGCTTAGCATTGAATAGGTCGGTAAGTGGAAGTCCACGCAGATGCGGATACAGATCTTTTGGGGCCGCAACATTGACAGTCTGACATGGCAAATCTAAACTCTTGACTGTGTACACCCCCTTCAGCAGATGGCGCTTACGGTTGCCTATTCCGGAAACAGCCAAAATGGTCCGAAACGCATCCTCCACTCTGGAAACACCCTTCGTCCATTGAAGAGTTAACTCCTCAGGTGTACCATCCAAATCCAATTCGTCAAAAAGCTCTTTCTCAAACATAGTAAGACACGATCCGTCATCGAGGAAAGCGTACGTATAGACGAATTTGTCGTTGTTGCCATGGATCCGGATGGGCACCACCTTAAACAAAACTGGTATCTTAGCATCGACATGCGAAGAATTGAAATTTGGTTGAGGTTCAAATGGCGCAGCAGAAATATTCAGCTCCGGGTTCTTCTTCGTAAGTGAAGAGTGTAGAAGTTGATGATGTCGCCCATTACTGCCATTCAGACCACAAGTTTTCTTCTTTGCGCAGGCCCGCCAGTTGTGTTGTGATTGATCCAAGCAAGAGAAGCAGATCGCTTTTTGTCTTACGTAATCCAACCGTAGCTCAGCTGTAAGATTCTAGAAGTCCTCGCAATGTGCCAGCGTAAGATCTTTTCGGCCACAATTGCCACAATTAGGTCTTTCGGCTGCAGACGAGGATGGTTGATGTGTCAGCACTCGATGTGATGACTTCGATGGACCTTGAGGTTTTTTACTCACGGTGGATTCCAAAGGCCTGACGAACTCCGGAGGTAAACCGGTTACTTTGCCAGTAAGAAACTCTGCGAAGTCTTGTAGAGGAACGCGGGGGAGTGAATCTTGCTTCTTCTTCCACTCCTGGTACAAACCTGCACCTAACTTGCAGGCTAGATCGGTAATCAGGTACCAATTGGTGAGATTCTGTTCTCTCCTCATTGACTTAAGATCGGCCACGAATCCATTGACCTTGACTGCCCGCAACTGCAGGTTTGCATCGCATTTTGACTTCAATGGGGGTAATCTGAGGAGGTCCGATATTAACCCATGCACCAGCACATCAGCTCGTCCAAAGATAGCACGCAGGGAATACATTATCGCCACATCGTCAGAAGAATACTTCAATCGGTCACTCACCAACTAATAAGCCTCACCTCTTAGGGCCTTGCGTAGTTGAGCAACAATTTACATACCAGAATAGTTACCTTCAATGGTTGTAGACCTAAAATTATCCTCGAAGTAGAGCCATTCCCTCTTATTAGATCCAGAGAAAATCGGCAGCTCTTGAACATTGGATCTGTTTAAGATGGTCAGCAGGTTCGCCATATCTGACTTCTGGATAGAGGAGTCTTGAAAATTGACTTGACGGTTACGCACTCCACTAATAGGCGTAGATTGAGGATGCCTCACAGGATCCTTCATTGATTGACGTTGTAAAGCACTCTCCAACAATGCCTGGTGATTGGCTTGGATTCTTCGGATCAATTCCAACCTGTCATTCGATAGCTTAAGCGAATGTCGGCTGGGTCCTGGCTTATCCACCTCGGGATTAGCAACAGCAGGATCGGATTTCACGGCATCTGCCAGTTTCGACCTTAACTCATCCAACTGTTTCCGCATTGCAGCGAGTTCGACATCCTTCTCCGCAGCTGTCGCCTGTGTTACTACAGCCGCCTCCATCAACCCGTCTAGAGTAGCTTCTAACTCATCATTCTCAGACGGACAGGACTCGACGATGTTATTCTCGTTTTGCAGCTCCATAGATATGGGTCGAATTTGGCACATGAAAAATGCCACTACCGCTTACAGATATAGCAGCTCACCATCGATGTTGTATTTGCCTTACGACATTTAGTGGCATTACAGCTTCGCTTACTTGGTGCCATTTGTGCTTCCAAAATTCACAACAAAATCACAAAACGAAAAAAGTAACTGACCTGGTTAGAACCACTATAAAATAAAATTTTGTTGCTTCACGCCGTAGAAATTTCCACTCGTCCCTGCGTCCCAAATAAATATCGACAGTTTTAACTACGTGTGTGATTAGAAATTTCAAAATTCAGACTATTTCGCTTAAACGCCAAGTCGCTACTACTATACAGGTCTAGTACTTGGAAGATGACCAGCACTGCCTCTTGAAATCTGCACATCTTTGTAAATTGATGTCTGCGTATAAACCAAAGATAATTCAAGGTAGTAGTGGTAGATACACTTATGGCCGCGCATATATGTATCTCGAATGCAATATACGTCAATGAACATTGAGGATGCATTGAAAATAAATACTCGTAAGAAACACTGCTCAAATTCAACAACCATGACACGCTTGATTGTTAAATACTTCAAACAATTGGAAAAAAGGGAAGAAAACCAACAGTATCCAGTGTTTCAAAATGGATTTACCCAAATAAAAAAAGCCATGAGGAACAAGCGACTTGATCTTTAAAGCTGCATACTAAGACATTCTACACCAACTCTAGTTTTGATCTTAGGTCCTAGAATTTAGTTTCGGTTTTGCAGGAATTTCACTTAGAAAGACTGAATATGATTCTTTTATGTGTGCATTGATACCGCTACCTAGTTTCGTCCCTCGAAATCATGCGAGTATATACTCGTACGACTAGAGCAGCAAGCAACTGACAATTTCCACTAATTGATTTTTGTTATGAATTTTTGCACACACAATTTGCAGTCGATGTCACGTCAAATATTAACATGCATCGGCACTCGGCACAACCCACTGGCCATTATAACCTCTCACCAATAATTGCACTGCGTCAGAGTATATTCTGTCGCACAATTGACCCCCCGATGATGGACTTAATGGAATGATGTCAATAATTCATTCAGCAAATTAAATGAATAATAGCGTCCCTAATGTCCCTGTTTCTTTCCCTGTCCCTGTCCTGGTCCAAGTCCATGTCCCAGTGCATGTCCCTGTCCATGTCCCTGTGTAACATCAGCGCACAGAGTTGTGTCGTCTCTGCCAAAACGATTTATGGATGCAACATGTCATCTGCAAATATGTTAATTTGGAATGGGCCACCATTGTGCCTACCTTGTTCTTGCCAAGGGATGAAGCACTCATTGATGCTTTATGTGCAATTTGGGTTCTTTTTTTTCTTTTTTTTTTTGTTCTTCGGTATCTGTAATCTAGTGTATGTGTGCATTTAATCGACAAGGGAAGAAAGAATCCCGGCCCAACCAGAGGAATATTTTTATTGCACTGCACCCCATAATATAAAGCAACAGCCAGAGTCAAAGAAGGGTTCCGGGTTGAAAATGTCAAAAAAAAAAAAAATAATAATAAAAAAAACAACATCGGAAAAAGGAAAACGTTAAGGACCAAGGTCCTCCTCGTTCATCTGCATGACCATGCAAAATAAATGAGTAGAAGAACTAAATGCCCACACAAGATGAAAATAGGGTAACGTAAAATTTGCCAGCATCACCCTTAATTTGCATCCAAATGAGGCTCAGGACCAGGACTCGCACGGAATGGGTTGGGAATATCATCAAAAAAATGTAAAAGGGATTCGACGACTCCTGGCCTCTTGAGTAAAAGCAGAACCAGCGCTAGATGTATGTTAAAACTGTAGCGACGGCAACAAGGACATCTCGATCGATGTAGTAGCGCGCCCCAGTATCGCTTTTTTATGTGCCAATCCAGCCAGAGCGAGAGTAGAGGGTCCTTTGTTCCTGCGTCGCTGATAGTAATGAATGGTGATATATATTTCGTGTTGTTTCATCGCTCCCTGAGTTCTGCTCTTGGCTAGCGCAGCATAGTCAACTTTTTTATTTTGTTTTTCTTTATTATGTTCCTGTCCGAAACAATACTGTTATGTTGTCACGGGATAATTTCCTGAAAAACATGTTTTCCATTCGCTGCCTGGCAGAGGAAGAACACATAGAACAAAAAAAAATAAAGGAATGCCAACTCTAGCTCCTGTTCCTGTTTCAGCTAGCTCCTGCTCTGGTCCCTTATTTGTGTTGTGTTTTTGTTTTATGTGCTGAACCGCCGCACGGGGTGAAATATGCCGCTGGAGGGTGAATGCACCCTAAAACCAAACGAACTCACACATCGAACAAATTGTGGCCATTGTATGTGCGAGTACCAGACAGTGCGACTGTATTCGTATCGCAACCGGTGCTATTACTTCCTTCCTGAGTGGTAAAGTAGTCAGCGCAGCGCGACCAGGTTCTACCTCAACAAATTGTTGGCGGTACTAAGGAATAAAAGGAAATAAAAAACAAAATTAATGCCAGGTCTTTATTGAGTCAATCTATCCGAGGGGTTCGGGTAGATTTAAAAAAAAAAAAGCAGATATAAAAATTCGGAAAGGAAATTCAACGTCTACAGGACAATACCGGTGTCTGTGTACGGCCTACCGACCGATGGCCCGAGGTAACGTATTGTTTTTGATCCTTTGCGGCCGCACACACAACATACTTTCCTCTTTCGCTTTAGCTGACACTTAATGAACATATCTATGGGCAAAGTTTAAGAACTTCCATATGGGCGAATGGCTTGGCCAGATTCCTGCGAGACATACAACACACATTGCACACCAGAATCGGGCGGAATGCAGCTGCTGGCAATTTCGTTATAACATTAACTCATTTTCGTTTCCCTAATTGCTACTGCGCTGCTGATGGCAACAGGAGGACTCATAGAATGGAACCCTGTACATTATGAACTATGTGCAATATCCGTCCGTATGGGGTGCATTTTTGTTAATGACGTGCATCCTGGGCACTTTCACGTGATCACCCATAGTGATCGACAGCGAAACTAACAAATCATTAGACGGATGACGGATGTAAATGTGTTTTGGGAAAAGTGTCAGGTGGGTGTTAATTTTTTTTTTTTTTTTTGGACAGGGGTTGTGATCACAAGGTTTTGCTTTAGAACGTTGGATAATTTTCTGATCTTAATGATCTGTGAGTCCTTGAGATTGTCTATCATTTTGATCACCTTCTTGCACCAACTACTCGTATCTATGTATGATCCTAGTATTTTAGTGGCCAAGTTCTTTCATACAAATGATGCATACGAAAAACTCCTGGTGGAGTACTGAAGTCTCCACTTAACTTCTGTAAGCATTAGCCAACAAACAAAGCACCCAACTGAGCACAATCATAAGCATCAAAGTTTAAACCACTACCTCGTGGTTCATAGAAACGAATCGAGTGAGAGAAGACTGTTAAAGTCCAGGTTGTAACACCTCAGTTGTCACCAAAGTGATAAAAATGTGTGCTCAGGTTAGGCCACTATGCGGAATGGGTGTCGACCTGAAGGAATTAGTTTCCACAGCTTTCAAAGCTTCATTTCAGCCATTTAACGTTCAGTACGAAAAAGCATTACTAAAAGCGTGACCAATCTAACGAAAAAAATATATAAGTATCAAAGATGATGAAAAGCAATTATTAATGGCGATGGTTAGGCACAAAACGATGGATAATACCTTGCAAGTGACTTAAAACTTTAAAAAAATTGCCGTTTTGCATTCACTGGAAAATGGAATCGGAACTCGTTATTTTGTATATACATATGTAATCGAACCAGTACCTACTTTGACTTTCCTAAAATCAATTTTCGAATTCTAAACCCTAACACGCTGCACACCCCGTCACAATGTCAAAGAATAGGAAGAATTTAAAGAGATCAAATCTCCGATCTTTCCTCCTTTAAAGCCCGTAAACGCAAATGAGACCGAACATTTTTCGACGGATTTTCTCTCGAAACGACTGAGGATATCTTCATTCGCTTTCGATAGAGTCCATGCTTCGGCGCCATAAAGTATGATCAGATTGATCAAGGTCTTATATAGAGTCACCTTAGTTTTTCGGGATAGGGTCTTACTACCCCATTGCCTTCTTAGTCCAAAGAAACAGCGATTGACAAGAGTGTTTCTTCGTTTTATTTCTGATGACGTATTGGCAGAAGAGCCAAGGTAGGCAAAGTCCCTAACTACCGCGAAGTTATACTTGTCAACTGTGATGTTCGGTCAATTCGTCAATGTCATGCGTCCCCTTTTGTTGACAGCATACGCTTGGCTTTGCCTTCATTTACAGTTTAACCCATTTTGGCAGCTCCCGTTTCAATACTAGCGAACGCACCACAGCCCGCTAAGTTCTCCAAATTATGTCGATATTATCGGCAAATACTAGTAGTAGAACAGACTTTTGAAAGAGTGTGCCTCCAGTGTTAGCTTATGAGTTCCGCACAATTCTTTCAAGTATGATGTTTAAGAAGTCACAAGTAAAGAATGTGAAAAACCTTTTTTGACACCAAAGGGCTTGGTTAAGTCGTTACCGACCTTGACGAAGCAGAGAGCGTTCTCAATCGTCATTCTACAAAGACAGACAGGTTTGGCAGGGATGCAAATACTACACATACGAGGGGCGTTCAATATATTCTCGGTATCGATATAAAGGAAAATCCGAATTCAATTTAAATTGTTTTTATTTTTCAATATAATCTCCCCTAACATCAATGCATTTGTTACATCTTGAGATAAGCTTTTTTAAACCCTCAAAAAATAAATTTCCTCTTTCTCTGCAAAATACCCATTTATTGCCGACTTGAGTTCTTCATCATCCGAAAATCTTTTTCCACGAAGACATTTTTTCAAATCCGGAAACAGGAATTAATCACTAGGGGCAAGGTCTGGATTATAGGGTGGGTGTTGCATTTCTTCTAAACCACAATCTCGCACAGCAGCCTTGGAAACTCGCGCCGTGTGAACAGGAGCGTTGTCATGAAGAAGCAACACA
This sequence comes from Volucella bombylans, assembly GCA_949129095.1. Classification (NCBI taxonomy): domain Eukaryota; kingdom Metazoa; phylum Arthropoda; class Insecta; order Diptera; family Syrphidae; genus Volucella; species Volucella bombylans. The sequence goes on along the minus strand of OX422142.1, from coordinate 118,640,931 downwards.
CCCGCTGCGAGTTTACCCCGTCTTTTCTTTTTAATTTCCTCCCGCAAATTATGCAAAGTGGAAGCGTAGGATGTGGCGTTGATGGTTTCACCTTTTTTTTGTACTCAATGAGCAAGATTCCCTTTGAGTCCCAAAAAACTGTGGCCATGAGCTTCCCGGCAGACGGAGTGACTTTGAACTTCTTCGGGGGGTCTGTTCTTTTTTTATGCCACTGCATGGACTCTTGTTTGCTTTCAGGGTCATAGTGGTGGACCCATGTTTCGTCCTCAGTAACAATTCGATCCATAACACCGTCCGCGTTCTCACTACACATCTCCAAAAGTTCTCTACAGCATGCGATTCTCACTTTTTTCTGAGGCGCTGTGAGCATTCGTGGCACCCACCTTGCACTGACCTTTGAAAGGTTAAGATGGTCATGAAGAATGGTGTGAATGGTACCAATTGAAAGCTTGGTGATCTTTGCCATCATTTTCACCTTTATTCGGGCATCCTCAAGAACAAGTTTTTCGACTTCTTTGATGCTTTCTCCCATACAAGCAGTAGCCGGGGCGCCGGAGCGGGGGTCGTCTTCAATGCTCTCTCTGCCTCTCTTAAACTCACTTGACCACTTTTGCACGGTTGATAATGAAGGTGCGGAAACCTGGTAAACAACCACCATCTCTTCATGAATAGTTTTTTGGCTTTTTCCTTGCTTAGTGAGAAATTTAATTACAGCACGATGCTCAAGTTTCACCATCATCGTCTCAGTTGCCATTATGATTCTGTTTAACTAGAGATAAAACGCGAATTAATAATCACATTTATATGAAATTTTACATGAATGCACTAAAATAATAGTATTACTTGATAAATAAGTCAATTTATATATACAACCACAGCTCCATCCCGATACCGAGAATATGTTGAACGCTCTGTATAGCTCCGTCATATGCGGCCTTAAAATCAAAGAAAAGATGATATGATGATGGATATCGATTTGGACTTTTTGAGTTATTTCCAGAATCTGCCGAAAGATTTGATCGATTGTAGACTTTCCTAGTACGAGTATTAAACTGCACTGTGGCAAATAAGATCGTGTATGCGATGTTGAGGAGACTTATATTTCTATAGTTGGCGCAGTTGAGGAGGTCTCCGTTCTTGTGGATCGGACATACGGTGCTGACATTACATTCGTCAGGCATACCAGATCTGACCACTCCACAACGTTATTTCCAGCGGCTTTGAATAGCTCGGCCGGTGAGCCGCAAGGACCAGTTACTTTGTTGGTTTTCGGCACAGATATTGCTATCCTTACTTCGTTCTGATCAGGTGTACGGAAGTTTTGTATATGATTTTCTAAGCTGAATGGCCCATTCTGACTGACGACTGGATGTTGGGCTTCTTCGCCATTATACAGTCTGCAGAAAAAAATTATTCCATATTCTCAGCACCGGCTATGACTCTACTACAAGACTTCCTTCTTCATCTCTACAGGCCTCTTGCTTTTAGCTATTCCTTCAGTAAAACCTCTCATGCTCTTTTTTTTTCTTCTTCTAGAGAAGCTGATGCTCTGCCCGTCATTTCAGCTCGTGGTATTCACGAGCGATTCCCGTCCATCGTTTCAGTCCCGCTTGGTTAGCTGCCGGTATCTGGATACGCGATCTTGCTATTTCAGCTTTTCTACGTATGTATATTCTCACAGTAATTGTTATTTGTTGTGACGTTTGGGAAATCCGCATTCGCACCTTGGCTCCAACAAGGCGGTGAGCCGAGCGAATGTTGGCTGCCTAGAACGTTCGGAGGTCCAGAATACTTGAGGCATGCCTTACGTCTATCGTAGAATAATTTAGTTTAGTGTTTGATGATCCGGATACCGCTAATGTCCCTTGTGTATATTAAGATGAGCAAACCGTGCGCTTGCTATAGTGATATAAGTCAATAAGTTTAAGCCCGTAGCCAGACGTGGTTCCGTGTAGGGTATGCTTATCAACTGTCCACGGTTCAACCAACCAAACAAGTCCTCATTTACTATCATGTCGTTAAAATCGCCTAGTACGATTTTAATATCATACTTAGGACATTGCTCATATATGAGTACCTTGTGCAGGAGCTCCTTGTCTTCCGTAGTGACATGGGCGCATATTAGGCTTGTGTTAGCCAATTTAGCCTTCACACGGATTGTCATAATCTTGTCGTTCGCTCATCTACCAGAAGCTCAAGGCTTTTTGTCTACGTCTACCGCTATGGCAAATCCGCATTCTGATATGCGCTGTTTCTCTTCCGTATAACAACAACCATAGTATATGTATATCATAGTGCTTCGTCCACCTTATTTACCGCCCATTCGATCGCACTTCCTGGATGCCGGTCATTTGAGTGAAAAGCGTGCGAACATTAGACGTGCGGATCCGAAGGTCATTATCCTTTAAAGTTTTGCTAGGGTAGTTAACAGTAAGTATATTTTTATCCGATTTTAATCTCTTCCGTATAGGGTTGTAAGCCCTATATAAGTGTAGGCCAGTATAATGCTACTAGCATGACAAGCCCTTGCCATTTTATCCTGGATGAGTAAGGATTTGATATTTATTTTGATATTTATTTATTTATTGATTAAAAAAAACGCTGTACATTAAGAAAAATAACTTTTAGATTTGCACAGGATATACACTAACAAGAAATTACATACTCGTACAATAAGCAAATTATACAAAGTAAGTTACAACAAAATAAATGATAAATAATGAGCACAAAAAATAAACTAGTGATACTATTAATAATAACAATTATAAGAATGAATAGATAAAAACAAAAATAAAATAAATTAAATATGAAGAACGAATTAATAGAAAATTAGAAAAAAAGCTATATCAGTTCTAACTGGAAAACATGCTGCTTGAAACTTTCTGTATTCGATTCTAGACTTCACGTGATTTGGGAGATTGTTCCAGAGTTTGACAGCATAAATAAAGAACTGACGGCGTGATGTTAAGCAAGTGTAAATTGACGGTCGCAAATTTATGTGGCGATCGGATAGACAAAAGTTAATTTTTTGGAACAAGGAACAGCACTTATATTTGAAGTATGCCTCTAAGTTACAGCCAAGAATTTGACGGGCTTCAGGCGAAATGTGATGAAATCTACGACGATTGAATACAAACCGAGCAATGGAGTTAAAAGCAACCCTAAGTTTTTGAAGCATGTGGGAGTCGGGATCGGCAAACAACTCGCAACCATAAGAGATTATTGGAACTATCAATTCCTTCACTAGTTTAAGCTTAACTTGTGTCGGCAAAATTGTTTTTGTTATAGATAACCCTCGTAGCGACGCGTAGACTTTTTTTATAATAAAGTTTATATGAGCATCCCAAGTGAGTTTATTGTTGAAAATTATTCCTAGATTTTTAGCATGGGTGACATATTCAACTTGAGATGTGTCTAACATAACGGAAGGAAAGTCAGGGAAATGTGGTTGGTGTTTGGATATAGGTATGGCTTTTGTTTTGTCAGGGTTTAATTTAAGACCATTCCGTAAGGACCACTCGAATATTGAAAATAGGTTGTCATTTAATTTTAAAATTGCTTCTTCAACCATGCCAATAGGAAAAGTAATGTACAGTTGAACATCGTCAGCATATATGTGGAATCGACAATGAGATAAAACAGAAGGTAAGTCATTTATGAACAGAGAGAACAGAAATGGACCAAGAATTGATCCTTGAGGAACACCACTATTAACAGGAAGAAACGAAGACATTTTATTATTACATGAAACAGCTTGCCAGCGAGTAGTCGTGTATGCATAAATAAGTTTATTAAATGTGTCAGTGAAGTTGAAATAATTCGTCAGCTTGCTTTCGAGAAGTCAATTAATACTATCACAGTTGTATAATTTGCATCAAACCTGACTGGAGAGGGTTAAGAAGCTGTTTTTCGTTAATGAATTTTTTTATTTGATTGCTTAAAATCGATTCGAAGACTTTGGATAAAAAGGGAACAATTGCTATGGGTCTATATTCCAAATTTGTTCCATTTTTTGGGATCAGTATAATTTTAGATCTCTTCCAGGCAGAAGGGTAGGTAGATGTCATTATAATGGTGTTAAATATACGAGTGATGTAGGGGAGTATAAGGGGAAGAAGGATTTTTATAAAGTCAGGATGAATGTTGTCTAGTCCCACTGCCTTGCATTTGATGGAGAAAATAGCGACTCCTACCATATATTCGTCAACTGCACCCAAAGAAAATGCGTCGTCCCTGTCATTATGTGTTAGCGTATAGCGAGAAGTTAATGTCGTAACTGGTGTGGAGAATTTATAGTTTAAATCTTCTATGTCAATGCTATCGTCCAAGACTGATATATTTTTCTTATTTAGCCCAATTTTGCGAACTTCATTCCATAGAACCTTGGAAGAACGGTCAGAATTAAATCTATTCTTGTAGAAGTTAAGTTTTGCAGATCTTACCAACTTAGTAACAATATTACGGCAAGTTTTGTACTTATTCAGCAGAAATCTGCCCAACCGAAACGTTTCCAGCGGCGGTAAGAGGCGTCTCTTAATTTGATGGCGTTGAGGATATCACTTGAAAGCCAAGGACAGGTTTTGTGATTTTATCACACGAGTCTTACAAGGAATATGCTTATTAAATAGGTAGTCATTCGCGGTAGTCAAAAAATCAAACAAACTGATGTTAGATAAATACTACTCCAGTCAATTGACGAACAATCAAGAAAAAGACTTTCATAATTATTATTGCGGAAATCACGATAATGAATGGACTGGGACGAGCTCCCAGTTACCAGGTACCACCGCTGGGAGTTAAGGCATGCACTTCGCAGTTCTTGACCAATCCAAGTTATAGGACACTCACCATCTTCCCGATGAATCGCCACGCAAATACCAAAAATACCACGTCAGCGGATGCTTAATTTTATCGAACAAATGACCTGGGCTTAGTCAATAATATCAGAAGGCTTAGAACTGATCCAACTTTATCAGAACCGGGATCAGCGATGTCTGTGAGAAATGACTAGAAGTTCAACTCGGCCGTTTAAGAGGTCGCATCCTTCCTAGACCTAAAATCATCGCATAGCTTTCCCTCGAACCAAATGATCGCTCAAAGGTATAAACACTAATGGGCCTCTAAACTATCATTCGAACATACCGGCCAAAGACCGGAAAGTGATTGAAGAACAAGCGGATTCTATATGGAGTCTAAGAAAACTGGCCGTTCCGCGGTCATATCTGGAAAACAAATATACAAACGATGAATCACGAATCACGGCCAAAGGAAAAGTTATATTTCTACCACCCGAACATATATTTCTTAATGACTTTCTGTTGAAAAGAACAAGTTGCGGACGGAAGTTGTGGACCTCCAAGCAGGACATTTCGGTAACAGTAGTAGAAAATATCTGAGGATCGTTTTTGATCTACTTTAATTTTATTTTCAGAACTTACGCCTAGAACAAACGTTGTGATCATTATGTTGATGCATCCAAAATAGATAAAAGTTTCTTCATTCCTGTAAATGGAGCTTACATCCGTGCTTGTACGCTATATCTAAGCGTATCCATTGACCGAAGGATCAAGATTGGGGCTATGCTCAAACACTCACAATACAATGCGACGGATATTGTTGTCCATTTGGTGATAGCTACAAACACACTTCTCCAACAGAGGCTGTAGCAATCAATTTTCACTGACGGGTCAAAAACCGCGAAAGCATAGGAGGTGTTGAAAGTTTCCTTGAAATGCTACGCCCTTGTAGCTACAGATTTTCTTCAGATTACAACCTTACATTTACATTGACAGTCAAGCGGCGATCAAATCCCAAGTAACTAGCACTATAAGGTCTGGTGCGATACAATTGTAATTGTATGATCGATGAACTAGCTTGAAGACGCTCCATTATCAAGAACGGTACTAACCTGAAACCATTTCTATTTCTTTTGGTTTTCACCAAATATATTATCCTAGCCAACACATTAACTGAAGTCTATGTCTGACTGTAAGGTTTGGACCAGAGCAGGACTGATAGACTTCAATGAACGGTCCTCCCTGAAAAACGATCAAAAGGCTTCATTTAGCTAAAGGGACACTGCATCTTTAAACCCATCTAAGTTATTACTAGGACTACATACATCCTAGTCAGACTGCTCTGTTTTCCTAGACGAGCAAGGAAACTACTTTTTGATTATCTAGCGATGTTAGATCACCAAGAGCTATTGGCTCTGTGAGTAGAAGGGAGTGATTCACAATCAACGGGGTGCCATAGTAATGGCCCGGTCATATATGATACCTTAAGGCTTCTTATCAAGTGCCACAATCAAACTATATAACTAACTTACTAATCGAATTTGAAAACTAGTGTGAGTTTTTTAAAACGCCACCCAAAGTTCTATTTAATACATGCGAACGGGATTGAAGGTGAAAGCAGACAGAGTGACGGCAGCTCCTGACGTGGACAAAACTAATCCTGAAAATCAATTCCTCATTGACTAGTTTCTACTCAAAAACAGGGAGTAAAGGTCATTAAAAATGTTGTTCAGAAAAAATGCCAGCGATGGCCGCTGACATGACAATCAACGTGGTCACTTAACAACTTTTAAAAAAGATTTAGTTGCTGCAGGATTTAGTTACAAGATCTTATACTATCGTCTGACTTGGTTGTCAAAAATTGTGACCCTGACCCAGTATCAGAATGCAATATCCCGGCCTTTTTTAAGAAATGTAATCCGGGAAAACCGACTTTTGCGAAATATGGTTGGCTAGGGAGGTCAAAGTCCTTAGAAGGTGCGAATAAGTCGGCTGGGAAAGCTCACAAGGTATGATGGCACCTGCACTGAGTCGAAAGCAGAACCTATATTTTTCATGCTTAAGACCCAGGTATTCTGGCCGGAACTAGCTCACAATCCTCTTCTATCACCGATGCTGTAATTGAGCTGAGTACAACAACATTCTGTACTTGGTATCACTTATCAGTTAAAGTTACTGATGAAGACATTTAACACGCTGTCCCTTGGTGGCTTAAAGTCGACTCGCACCGATGACATATATATATCCAGGAAATAGACCAGCTACTGGCAGCTTCGAAGTAATCCCTACTGCTAGCCTGACTGACTACATATTGAAAACCTGACGAAATGTAAGAGTTACCTTTATACCGAAAATTAGAAAAGATGACTAAATGCTCGCGGAAGGCTGCAGACCATTAGACTGACTTCCTTGATTTCTACCACCATGCAGGTAATGATAAGGCTCTATGAGTGCAAGAATGCTTTTAGAATGCATCTTCTATCCAAGATGCAACACGTCTATCAACGCTATTATCTTGAGAGACAGCGCTTGAAAATCTGGAGGGAAGAAGTGAGGACAAGGCATACGCGCTTGCTATTTTCATCGGCATTGAAGGTGCTCGACCCGACAACATGGCGTAGGCGAATCACTAGTTTCGTGGATAAGAACAATCTGGTCAATTGTATCCTGGTTGCCTGGTTAATGACCTCTGCACTGCTTTCTGCATGTTAATCCACTCTATGATTCATGTTCCCAATAGTTGTAACGCCTATACCCAGGCGGTCATATAGGTAATGCTTAAAATGGACTTTCAGTTGTTCTTTTACGAAAAAAACAAAACTTCGTATGTGGGTGTCATCGGGATAACAAAGTTCTCAAGACTAAAGAAGTCATGTCGGAAATCTTTAACGTGCTATTGGCCTTCTGTTAGTGTAATGGAGATTTCGGCCAGTCACGGAACTTATCACCACGAGGGGTTATACGGACCTACATGGCTATGCTAAGACCAATTACATTCTATGCATTGGTTGTTCAGACTCCAAAGAACGGCCTGATTTTCCCTAGTATGCCTATGATGCACTGGTCCCCTCGTTAATACTAATATGAAGGGCAGTACTTTCAAAGCCACCTTCCGTTTAAAGAGAAGTGATCTTTGGTACATCATGCACTGGAGCTGTGATAATTTCGCGCGTAGAATGTCTTTCATCTCTGGTTTAACGGACATGCTGATGCTGTAAAAGTACGAAACTGACTTACCGTGCCACCAGAAATGAGAAATAATCGGATCTTCACAGATGGCTCCAAAATAGACTACGATGCTGCGCTAGTGTGCTTTTGCAGATCAATACGATATACTCCTCGCTAGGAAACTTGGGTCAGTATTCCAAGCGGAAATATATGGTATGAGCTGCATATATTGTGAATAATCAGTGGAGGGGATGTATCTACCTGTGTAGAGACAACCAAGCCGCACTTAAGACCCTGATGAACCCTGTAACCTCCTCCGAGCTAACTCAAGAACACAAAGTTTCTCTGAATGCAGTCCGAAGTTTGAATTAGTTTGGGATCCCAATGGAATTGCGGGAAATGAAATCGCTGATTAACTTGAAAGGAAGGCAGAGTTTCTTAATACCCGAACATTCGTTACGACTGCCCGCGTCCTCAGTTGGAGTTTCCGTTAAGAGTTGGGTTTCATTTGAGCATATATGTAGATGCTATAACTCTCCACTATGCTGGCAGACAATGGTTTTAGGCTATTTTTAAACGTCAGCGACTTTCGTGCTGTCCTTCAATAGGAATGACACTAGTCAGACACATTTCTCTTAGTAGTTTGTCCTTAAAAAAAGAGGATCTGACTTGATTCATCCTGGCTACCTGCCCCTTGTTGATAAACTGCACAGTCAGGTTTCGGGAGTTGGAATGCTATTTGACTCACCACCAAAAAACAAAAAAAAATAAAACCAAATCCAATCAACATTTGCTGCCCTCAGAAAACGTTAATTGTCCCTCTCACGGTGGAATTTTCAAGCAATCTGCTCAATTAGCAACATGCGCATCTGTTAAATGCATTTCGCTGTCTCATAAATAGGATTCCGAATTTCCCCCATTTCGAACTCAATCAGATGAAAAATCATTGTTTTGTTGAGACAATTTACCTGAATTTCCCTTAATTTGCATTGGCATTGGCATTGGATCGGCATCGGCATTAAGGCATCAGCATGCCCGATTACATGGTAATTGTATCTTGGTGAAAGATTGAATTGTGCGTTGCCAAATTAATTCCCCACATTTTACGCACCAGGTTGAAAAGAAAATACAAAAAATCGTCTTTTGGCAGCATGCTCATGAAGCATCCCTTGGAAAACCTTCTGTTTGCAACCTCATTTCGCAGGCTCCTTCTTATCCCTTCACACAATTTCATTATTTGTACTGAGTACGAGCATCTCATCTCATGTGGACGAGTGTCTTCTTATGGTGCCCGACGAATGTTCGCCTTTTTTCGATTTTTTTTTTGTTTAAAATTCAATCGAGTTGAACGTCTGCCACTGCTGTTGCCTTTTTCCGAATTTTCCTCCTTCTAATGCAGAATATTTCTCCGATTAAAAAAAAAATAAATAAAAACAGAATCAAATGTCTCTGAATAGAAATACGAAATTGTTATAGATAGAGGCAGAGTTGGAGAAAGAGGGCAAATGAAAAGGGACTATATCCCACCTGGTGCCTGCATACACTGCGGTACTCTTTCTTTAGACCTTTAGAAGGCACACGCAAGCTACGCATAGTCCCAAATGGCACTAGAAATCCATTAAATCTTTGATTTTACGAGGCAGTGATGAGGGATAGATACAAAATTCCTTTCAATGGATGTTTTCATTTGAACGAGGTTTTTCAAAAAGTTTTTTTTTTTTGAGACTGAAATATGCTCCACATGTGGTTGGTTGCCTTGATAAGATGACGTGTGCCACTTAGCCAAGGGCGGCGCAATATGGTTGTTAGCATGTGAGCTGTTCTTGCATGCAATCAACGAGCTTTAGATGGGCTAGGGTAAAGATGAACTTTGTATTTAGGTTCTTCAAATTGAAACAAAATGAACACACGTGTACGTGTATTTTGAGGCTGAACCACAAGTATACAGCCCTTCTTCTATCTGTCATACGCTGGTTCATGGCTCGTGAAATTTCTGGCAATTGGCCGTCTGCCTGTCTGGACAAGATACGCACAACTACCTCTAAGCGATAGAAAGAGGTTTATAAAATGCTACATAGGAGGATTTGTTTCATTTTTATCCTCGCTAACCTGGAGGAGCAAAGAACTCTCTTTAATTTTTCACTTTTATATTGTGCACTAACCGATAGATACTCGTACATTGCAACAGGACATAATGTGCAAAGACGTTAGAGAGAAAAGAAATGACAACGATTTGCGACCTGAAGGGGGAAAACCAATTTGAAAGCGAACGCTGAACAGACAAAACAATCTCACATTGTGTCTTTTAGAAATTCTGAGTCCAGTTATTTCGCTTTACTCTGTTTGTAAAGTTTTGTGGCGGCTAATCTACGTCTCAAATTAAGCTGTAGCTGAGCTACGTTCAGAGGATTTTCGCCACATTGAACAATTTTTCCATATAATGTGTGTTTTGTACAAGACTTGAAGCCAGCAGGCTAGGAGCAAGGATTGGGTTATGCCATTTCATTGCGTCAAAAAGCAGGATGAAATCCTAATTTAATTCACTTCTTGATAATGACCGATGAAACTTTTTCAGAATTAAATATGTTAGCTTCGATAACAAGTAAAACTACAAGATGTGAGATACGGGAGGTCAAGGGCAGTTCGTTAGTGACAGTAACTCCTACCTAAGTGTATGGATCGTTGGCTCATATTTCTGTAAAAATACAGCAGTAATAGTAAGTGCTGCCCAACTTACTTACTTAACTGGCTCCCGACCCGTGGAGAGTCTCTGCCTGAGACACTTCAGCCTTCCATTCTCTACGATGCCGGGCACGCTGCTTCCAGTTATCCAGACCAAGCGCTCTGGCATCCGTGATGGCTTGGTCTTTGAAATGTAGGTTCGGTCTTCCTTGTCGTCTCGAACCTGAGGGCTGAGATTCGAAGATTCTCTTAGCTGGAGCATTGTTGTCCATTCACATCTTGGTACAGCTCATAGAGTTCGCGGTTGTATCTTCTCCTGAATTCGCCCTCCTCGCTCACAGGACCAAATATCCGTCGAAGAATTTTTCTTTTCGAAGTGCTGCCCAACATCGGAAGATAAAAGAGCTGTCCGAAACTTTGGTTCCAACAGTATCTGTTGTGGCATACTGTTGGAGATATGGTATCTCCAGTAGCGGTCTGCTGATTGTTTTTTTTTTTTATTTGAAAGAACTACTTCATGCTAATAAGCCGCTGACCATCCATTAATTCGAAATCAATATTTGCCAGGAAATCCGTGTCACAACCTTGAATAATTATAACCTGAAATATTACAGACGATTTGCGAAGAGAGTACGGTCCTTCAAAGCAGATAATAGTCACTATTTTCGACGCGAACTTCGAAAGATCCAGCGAAACTGAGTTTGAGAATCTAGTCGCTGGAATTAAAGGTGCATTCGAAAAGAACAAGCAAGGGCTTTCGAAAACGTACCCTTTGCTGACATGTATAACTCACCGTAGACGAATAACTAGTTTTGTGGAGTAAAGCAATGTTAGTGAATAGAACCCTGATTGCGGTCGGTGTTCTGTCTTCAATACTCAACTATCTGCTTAATAGCTATAGCATCATCGCTCAAGTACTTGAAGATGCTGTAGCTGTATTTTTTGTCCGATAAATGAAGCTAATAATTTGATTGGCATCCTGGATAACAACTTCTTCTTAGAAGCGCTGTCGGTTCTCTGGAAGTCTAAAGTATCTTTCAGCAGGACTGAGACTTGTTAGCAAGAAGAATTCTTTGGATACAAACGCGGATATCATGACCAATTATATATTATACAAGGCATCGGTTATTCAGACTCCAAAGAACGGTCTGTTGCAGTTACATGGGATCTTTCTCCGACATACTTCTTTCTGCTGTAGAGCACTGATATATCTCCCTTTTGATAATCTTTCATAAGCCTTTGGTACAGAAATCACCATAGTTTTGATGAAATTTTGCAGTGGAACCAGAAACAATGTTTCTGCGAGAGAAAAAACACGACTCTACCTGTCCTCAGGAATAGTTTCTGATAGAAATTGAGACAGGGGGGATCTAGGATGTGGCCTGGCATCTTTGAAGGAAAACAGTCTCTCTTTCAAGCGGAAGTTGCAGTCCTAATGGCAATGAGCAATGTAGTGAAGAATCTAGAGACTGCAGATTACTAATTAGCCGCCTAACAGAGCACTAATGTGCGTAACAAAAGGGTTTTTTTACAGAAGCATACCATCTTTTGACAGATTTCAAAGGTCGCAAATCACGTTTTGAGGTGTGCGGCATGCTGTCCATCCTGATATTTATCTCCCGAGACATGATTTTCTGCTTGCACAGCAGATTTCGACGAATTCGGTTCTCTACGGCTTTGATAACTGGTGACTTTCGCATAGTGAACGGACGGCAGTATTTTTCACGGTCGACTATTCAATCGTTATCCTCAAATAACTTCTCGGTATAGTACACAAAGTTTCGTCTTATTTTCAGTGGCCGCAACATGAGAAAGGTTTCTCTTTTTTCGTATCCGCATATCTGCAGGCCAATTACGACAACACGATTTTCGAGCAAGTCCCATTCCATGAACGCGGAATCTTTGCATAAATTTCACCTTCCAAATGGCCGTCAAGTTGGAGTGGATTCGTTCGTTGTTTCTTGAGAATGAATGCGTTCATTTCGTGTATCAAAACATTTGCTAGCACTAGGTAATCGTCTCGCTAAGCGAACGATTGAACGAGAAAAAATCGGATCAACTTACTCACTTCATAATATTGCCGTGCTATTGAGGCGGAGAAACGTCAGAAATGATGAGAATATTACGATCTCAAGAGCTTGGTATCTCTCGGCATATTTTACGAAAAGGCTTGGTTGTATAACCATATACTCGTAAGTTCGTATTGACTCAAAAAGTAACGTCAAATGACCATCGTGCACCTCAAACTTTCGCTGATTGAGCTCTATCGAAGATGGAAAAATGGAAATCGCCCATAGTGGCGAGTCACATTTAAGGTCAAAGCATTAAGTATTAAGCAAAATTTCCGCATTTGGCTAAACAAACGGACAAAGGTGTTCTATATATTCCAGGTGCAGATTCGAAATAACCTCCTATGAAATATCTAAGGTCGTCTTTGGCATTATTTCTATTCTTAAGTGGAAATAAGGGGAAATGAAGAAAAATTTGGCAGTTAGCTTTATTCCCATCAACAAAGTAAAATAATGCCCTGAGGGCCTTGTTTCGCTCAGTTGAGATTTGACCGTGGAGCGACGTTGAAGTGGCGTGAGCCGCTAAACTACCCTGGAAAGGGGGACATATATCCAGATTTTGTTTGCACAAGATAGGACTTATGAGTCTACAATGCATAAACAGTGGAATATACTCGTATGTATATGGAGAGTATGCTGTCCTTCTGGGACAACTTGCTTGGGTTCACTGTTGCATTTAGAGTAGGTGCGAGGTTGGCTGTATGCAAAGTTTCTCTTATTTCGTAGGGGGTTATATTACGTCATCCTTCTAGGTGTTCTATACGAAAAAATTCACTGATTCGTATGGGTTTCTTGCGGAAGCGATCATTGGGCCAAACTTCTTCCGAGTAAATACCAGCAAATCAGCTACAGTCAATGGATACTTCTATCGCTCCATGCTATCCAATTCTGGAGAAAATAAGGAACTTGAAAAGTTGGAGACCGTACAGCTTTCCACAATCGACCCATTGAAGGCGAAATTCGGTGATTGCCACAGCCGGCTCTTTATCAATGGGCCGTTTCGCTTGTGAGAAATAACATCCTTAAACTTTAGACGACTTTGTGAAATTGCTGAGACATGGCCAAATTAGGCACAAAAAATTGCAAAAATTGGGTCCAACGCATGCACCCATCCAAGCCGTTCTATAGACTAGAATTGAATGAAACATATGCATATCGTAACTAATGGATCAATTACATTCCAATCCAAATGCGAGGTATTCATATTACTAATGCATCGCTTACGAAGTTAGAGAAGTTATTCTGGATTCGTCAATGTGCCGGTTCGATAGAAAAGTTTGCACGGCTTTGCAAAAAATCGGACTTTGAACACTGTTTTGTATATATAGGGTCTTTGGAAACTCTGAGTTTAATAATATTGCACTGTTAACTGTCTTCCACTCGCTCGTATCTATTCATACTATACGACATTATTTTGCCCAATCGATCGTTGTTTCAATTTCTCTTGTCGCCTTTGCCTTTATTGGTTAGACCTTCATCACCTTTTCATCACTTTATTAAGCAATGTCCGTAGCCATTTAAATCAAGGTTTTACGATTGGTATATGATCCGGTCCGCCTACATGTCCTCAATTCATTATTTTAGTCGGTCTCCTTCAGCAAGTTTGCATGCTTACCTTCAGTGTATTTCAGCGATTGGCAGCATATTTCGTGCGAAATATCATTTCGACATGTTAAATGTCCTATGTAATAAATTGCAAATAAACAGAGGAATTTCCTTTCAGAATTTCGGTTATGGCTTGAATGATCGGGTGTAGTGGGATTCTTATTTAATAAAGTTGACGAAAATGAAGAGATGGTTTTAGTTAAGGGTAAAGATATAGTATGGTATAGATAGTATTTGCCACACTTAACAGAGATAATGCCTCTTATGTTCTTACAAGATTGTCTTTCCTTTAGCTTGAACATATGAAGCTGATATTACAGTCATCGAATATACAATAGATTCATGTTTTATATTAGATTGACCAAAATGTCAACCGTCAAGACTGTACCAACCTTTTCTCGACAGAAAAGATTATACGGAGATACAAGGATATTTTTTTTGCATTTACGCCCTTTACCTCATGAACAACAGGCAGCTTCTATAAATTATCTTTTAATGGATCTAGGGTTCACAGAGAATCGTTGAGGAAAATCAAATTATAGACTATTTGCTGCTGCTTGATCCTTTTATAAAATTTTCAGATTTTGCTTCTGTAGCGGAAATCTTTGATTTCCTTGAACTGGGAAGCTGAAGGGGTTCTCATCGTCTTTAACAGAATTTTAATTTCTTTCTTTTTTTTTAAATTCGATATACTTCGCTCAAGTGTTCGTTCTAGCGTGTTGATGCTCTTATTCTGACGCCGTTTTCCTTCGGTCCCACTACTCATCATTCCATATGTTTTATTTATTTATTTTTTATTTATTTTCAAAGAAAGTTCGTTGTCCATAACTATCTAGCCGTGTTTCAACAGCGGAGGGCGATAGCACTCACTCAGTTTTCAACTTATTTCTTTGGACTGTCGGGATTTAAATCGGTCGTTGACCAGAGAATGATCAGAATCGAAATGTGCAACTAAGTGCATACCTATATCATTGTATTTGAGGCATGCATATCATCGACCAGCTTGTAGTCGCTTTAATTGAAGGCTGGACCATCATGGATTAGCCAGATAGGTTGCGAATCCTTCTAAGGCATCTCAAAAAATTAGCTGGGAATTGCTTAAGGTTTATCGGTGGCCATGCTGTTAAGATTAAGATTTCTTGCTTAAGATTTGAAAACTGTAGTGCTTAAGATTTCGAAGTTCTTCTCTGGCAATACTACTTCCGGATAACGTAGAGATCATCTTAGATAACTTCTTTAGCTTTGCTTAACGGGGTGTGTGGTTTGAATTTAATTCTTATGAGAAATTCAGCTGCTTATAGGCTTTCAGTCCAAAGCATATGATATAAGTCAGTCTCCCACAAGCAATCAGTATCGTATAATACGCAATATTTTATGGCAGCTTAAGTACCAACATGCCCATTATTACCTAGAGTACCTCCTGAATCGCAGCTATCTCGGCCATATATCATACTAAAAGAAGACTCTATAAGTTGTTGAAACTCTCCTGGACTTATGCAATGGATCAGAATATATGTACATTCCGAAACATGCTTTCAAATAGTTTAAGGGTTTTTTTTTTGAGTGCTGATCTTACTTGGAAAGATTTTTTGTCCGCAGCTTGTAACTATTACGTGAAAGTGTTGTAAAGTTAAAAATAACGTCCAACCTAGATGTCCTAATCCTATTCATTCCCCAAAGATATAGCGTCTAAGTAGACCAGTATCAGTAACTCTATTATACCCTGTTAAACAAAAATCTGCCGTATTTTTTTTTTAACTTAACATACGAGTAACACTCAAGTGGGTATGAATAGATTTAAAGTGCCTGAGCACGTGTTTAGTTTTTGGAAAATGGGATAGAGAGAGAAAGAAAGATATTTGGGCTCAGTGTTTATTTCGCTCCATGGGTGGCATCCAACATTTAATGGGGAGACTAAATTCTTAGTGGAGGTTGGCTTGTTGTTGGTTTCTAATCAACTACTCATCATACTTGATTGTCGTCAAATCAAAAAATGAATATGTCTTTCGGGCGAGGCTGGGATTCGAACACCGAGCCTTCCGATATGGAAGCCTGTCCACTACCACTTGAGCCACGGCCACCATAAGGCACACGGGTGCCTATAGCTAACTTTTCGGTTCAAAATACTAAAAATTGCCACTGTAGTGCCACTGGATTACATTGAAGTTGTTATTTTAACACCTCTAAAGCGACCTGTAAACGCTAAAACATGGTACTAGTACATGGTAGCACTAAAACCCACAGACGCTGAGACCAATTCACTCCAACATAGTTGAAAACACTCGAAATATTCTTCCTAAACATCAGTATTTGGAATGTTCACCATTTTTTCGCGATTATTTTGTGTGCTCACACGACGAAATTCACTAATAAAATACGCGAGTAAATTTTGACAGATGAGAGTGCAGCCACTTAAACAAAGTATCAGCAACATAAAACTCCGCCAACATACATCGACAAAAATCAAACCAGTTTTGATTTTAAAGATGTTGGTGAGACCAAAAAATTGGTGCGCGTACCAGTCCGCAGCGATCAACATTAGCTAAAATTTGGTTTGTTTTACATGTTTGCTAACTTTATAAATTAGATTTGAAACCATAGATAGTTCTGTTACTAACTTATTGGCGTAGTTTTATTATAAGGTCATCTGACGCATAAAAGGCTCTATTTTCCATAAGTTACATTCTAGTTTTAGAACAATAAAGGGAACACTTTTATGATGTTATGTATAAATAGGTAGCAATAACAAAAGTTTTATGACACGATCATCTAATGAAAGAAGACATTTTTTCGAATGTTGACCTCGAGCGTAGAATAAGGACTTGACTAGCACCAGAGAAAATAATCCAGTGGTATCAAATCACATGATCGCGGCGGTCAATTGATGAACGTCTGTTAACATTGCTCTATACCTAAGACCGTTGACTGTTCTTCCTGATTTCGGAAGAAATAAGGTCCGATGATGCCGCCTTGCCATTAACCGCACAAAACAGTCAATCTTTGTGGATGCATTGATGCTTGGCCGAACATTTGTGGATTGTGTTCGCTCCAATAACGGCAATTTTGCTTGTTGACATAGCCGCTGAGCCAAAAATGTGCATCGTCCGAGAAGATGATTTTTTGGCCAAAATTTCCAGCGCCCAGTTAGCGAACTCACGGCATTGTCTATGGTCATCCGGCTTCAATTCTTGAGTCAGCACAATTTTATAGAGAGAGTTGACTCTCTGGGTATGCCCAATTCAGCTGATCGGCGCCGAATCGACATGACATTTCATTGTCTTCTTGGATACTGGTCGCTACAGCGGCTTTGTTTTGTTCATTTCTCACCAATCTCTGTCTGGTTGGTGGCTTAAGTTCCAAAATAGTGTACTCATGCTCAAACTTTTCCACTGTGCGACGAATTGCCTGCACACTGAAGCCATGTTGACGACCGACCACACGACGAAATTAACGTTGCCTATTTACAACTGAGCCGATAATCGATATTGGATTGGCCGATCGATAATATTTTTTAATAAGTAAGCGTAAAACGATACACGATGAAATGGCAAACCGTACTGAATATTTTGACAGCTGGATGTCATTGGTAAATTTGACAGCTGTTGAAACATAACAATTGATAAAACTATCATTGCTATCTGGTCGCGTTACAATACTTTTTTTTCATTCAAAAGCATATCATAAAAACAGGTGGTTGGATATGATAACCATGAGCTTTAATCTGCTAGTATAGCTATTTGAAACCAATTTTTCGAAATCTTGAAAGACATGAGCTCTGAATGGGTCGCAACAGCTTTTTAAGTAGTATCATGTCGTGAATATGAATATGACTACTATTTTCCGCGTCTAACAGGCGAACTTTGGCTTTTGCTTTTGCTTTTGGAATGACAAACTACAAAGCAGGATATTGCCATCACTTTAAGTCTGACGCTTTAGTCAACGAACGCAGCAAGAGACTTACTTTCGCCCAATATCGGCTATGACAATTCTATCATATCCACCACACATCCCATACGAGTGCTAAGTTGCTCTAAAATTAATCCATTAGCCAGTTCAACTTTGTTCTGGATTGCTGTGTATGAAAATTTGTATCTACTCGTGTGTACGAGTATTTGTGCTCTAGATTAGCGATATTATGCTTTTGAGATCCAATCAACCAAATACGAATTAAATGCTAAAGGCCTTTCTGTTTTCGATTTCCTTTTTGTTAGTCACTTCGTTTCCGTTTTTCATTTGGTTTCTTGCGAAAAAGGGAAAAGGATTAATCTGCACACCCATCTTTTGTGCTGAACAGCGCCCTTAACCACTATCTGGGGCGATAATTAGTCTTTTGTGGAGATAAACAGAGCAATCGATTTACGATTGACTACTGCCGCAGTGACCAGTTAGTCCGTCGTTTGGTCTGTCAGTTTTTTTTTGAAATCCAACCAAACCCAAGGATCTACTGAATTTGGTATTCATCCTTCTATGGGACATCAGATGAGTTCGTTCTTCCCTTCGCTCTCACAGTGAGTGTATCGCAAATGAAATAACGGTTATTTGATATTGTTCCCTCATTTTTTCTATGAAGACTTCTGATTTCTGATTGAAGACACAAAGGGAAAGAAAACAACGGCAAGGAATTGATTTGATGGGACAAAATGTGATGAGTGGCATAAGAGGACATAACAAACGACAGGCAATGGCTATCACCCTAATGAAACGCTTTTACATAACATACTAATGTGGCTGCTTGTCTATTGTCATTTACAGCGAAAAGGTAACACATTTTTTTTGCCTGGTCCCGTAATAGGATACGACAGTGCAGTGCTTCGACATTTACGACTGGGTCCTAAGGTAACCGAAAAAATTAGGGGATTACAGGTAGAAAAAGGTAAACAGAAATACATATTTACAAAATCGAAAAAGAACGGTAAGATGCATCTAAACATAATAAACATGTATTCGTAGACACAGCTTCCAGGCTTAAAAAATATCGTCGTATACATATGAGAAAGACAGAAAGTAGAAATCGGGTTTGCCAGGGTTCAAAGACCTTTCTCCTGATGTTGTCCTTTACCTTTGATGCAATGATCAACAAATAACGACAGATGCAGTTCTCGTTATTTTTTTTTTGTCACATTCAATGTGTTTGGGTTTTCCCCTGAGCGATTAGATTATGTGTGGTGGTGCGATTGCCATTGTATATGGTTCGTCGCATGCAACAGGGTGGCTCCAATACAGAGAATTCGTGTTTGTTTTTTTGAGGATTTCTCAGAAGGGGTTCATGGTTGTTAAAAGATAAAATTAATGGTTAAATTAGGGACTCAGAAGTCTCTACTAGATGAGAGATGCTACTGCAGGGAAGACGTTCGAAAGTTTTATCAGAAAATAAAACGAACATGTTAGGACTCCACAGCCAAGATGGAAGCCTGCACAGATGAACATGGACAACGAGCAGTGAAAAATCACATCTGCAGACCGTATAAAGGAAATGATGGATAAAATACCGCGGTCAAGCACAATGGAACACTCACCCTGGACGAAGGTGACAGAAATTTCTCCCTCCCTGACCTAAACGAAGTTAAAGTGGCATTTTAAGTTATTGTCTGTCGTATTGTGTAAACGCCTGCAACCATTTTTCGCCGAAACCGATCTGCACTTTTGAAGGCATAAGACCACATTTGAAAGAAAATATTCTGACAGAGCATAAGGAAATTCCAAGAAGTGCAAACCGATACATACCACTTCATAAAAGCGATTTTAAGCCGCATATATGTACATACTACTCGTATATATGGTAGCATGTCTACGATGACCGGTACACATCAATATATAGACTTAGCCTCCTGCCACACTGGGTAGGTCATGCAGAATGGATAAAGAAAGCTTGCTACACCGCAAAGTTGGAAATAATCTCACCCTGACCTTTAATATCAAAAAAAGGTTTGGACAAGATAGTACGCTACCATCTGCAACCATGCCCAACTTGATGCGAAACAAGCTTTTCTAAAAGTCTGTGTGACTACTTGAGCATGCTGATGTCACTGTAAACCAAATATACTCTGCCAACAGCATCGTGATATATGTGGAGAGCTGTAACTTAGGTATTTAGGGTTTTGTTTACCCCAAGTCTTAACTTTGTTAATAACACCTCATCAAAGGTCAAAGGTGCCAATCTTGCCAATCGCTATTTCCTTGCTGTTTCCATCGCAGAAGAAGGCTATTGAGCAATAAGGCTGTACAAAATTGTAGCGAGAGCTGAAGTGCGATCAAAAACCACTTTTTTATGTTTTTGTGAAAAAATATAGTGTACGCGTAACATGTAAGCCGAGATGGTGCAGCCGCTGTATTTTGTCTGTTCTAACAATCGCGTAAGGAACCTCATTTTAGGTCACAAGGTAGCTGCTTGAATTTAGTCGTTGTAAATTAATTAAATGTAAAATAAATTCACAACGATTAATTTCAAGACAGGAATCCATCCAGAAATAGCCAGCTGTAGCACCTAAGTCAAGGGGGCTGAGTTAATCCGCCAATGCAACGGCCGGTTCCAAGCTAAAACACTGGCAGATCATACTTAGCATCGGTAATCGTAAATATAGTACATATCAGAATATTGGTTGCGGATTCCTTGCACTAGATTCAGGATCCCAACTCCGTTTTATAACAGCATCACTTGTGCAGACACTGAGCCTTTCCAAATATTCGTATCGGTCGGAGACACCAATAAGCGGAATAGGAGGACATGACTCCGAAGCCTAATTCGACACGTACTTTCCACATGTAGGTTAAGAGGTACTTGCAATAGTCACAAGTGTGAATGAGTTTGCATAAAGACTCAGAGAAGCCCATTTCAATAAATTCTCCTTCCGAGGTGGGGTATTTGATTGAATGGCCACTTATTCACAACCCAACGTGGACCTGGGAAAAAGTAACACAATGCTGATGCATTCAGTGGCTTACTGATACAGAAAAACAGTCTGATGTGATAGAATAATTCGATTCAAACACACGGCCTAGCAATGTTCATTAAGATGACGACCAAGAGCAAGAACTGTTTATGTTTCCTAGTCAAGCTACAAAAAGGAGAAAATAATAAAAAATTATTGAGAACACCCTGTGTGCAACAAACGCACATTAAATCGACCTGTTCACCAGTTGCACTCTTAAGCACTCTCACACTTCCTAGAAAACTGCACATAACAACGCAGCGGCAGCAGGAGCATACGCCTCAAGCTTGGGGATACCAGCCGTCGATAAATCGTGAAATTGCTGCCAGACGCACCAACTCGATTTAAGTGGTATAGGTATGATGATGACGACAACGGCAACGACGGCGGTCTCAAGTGGTAGGTATCCTTCAGTTGGAATTCGAGCGTTTTGCAACTTAAGTACGAGTGCAAGTTGTTTTAATTTGTTCTCTGCGCGTCAATACTCTGAACAGCAGATGACGCAATTATAACACATCACCTCGATTGAACATACTCGGAACCCAAGCCGATTGTGTTGTTGTTGCTGTTGTACTCGCACAAGGACTCTACTACAACCACCATCCTGCCTTCCCATCGGAAGGACAAAACATTCATCATCATCAGCCAGACGAATTGGGTGTGAGTGCCTTCTACATTGCCCACACTGTTGTGTTACCCACCCCCAAAAATTTCCAGATCAATTATATGCGGCCCACTCGTAATGAGACAGAGAGGGTAACGACTGTCGTCCTTATAGCAACAAGTGCAGGCAGAATTCGTAGTTATGGCAAGAGTATACGATACGTAGGCATAGCCAGGGCGCATTGCAAATGAATTATTCAAATCGTAGCAACGTTGACAAACCAAGGTCCTTCTGACAAATGCTAAAGCCGATGCTCCTCCATGCCTCTATGTAGTTCAAATGACAGAATCCTCGACGTCGTCGTCGTTGTCGTTGATGGTCGTCATCGTTGAATTCAATTCGCATTGTGTGTGTAGGTAAGTATGGGGATTCAAATCATACAGCCTAACGTCCTCTGGCTCTATTCGTATATATGGCATTGGGATGGGACTGAGTAAACAGACAAACACCCATTTACAATCGCGTCTACAGGGGTAACCTGTTATTCTTGTGAAATTGAATCCTTTCCCCAGGACTACAGCAGCAGCTATACCATAGTATCGTGATGCCAATACCAAAACCAGTGCCAGTATCACCGACCATGGCCAGGAACGGTGTCTAGGTTGGAGCGGCTTTTTGTAATTATGTTTTATACCCGCAGGATTCACCTAAGAAATTAAACGAAAGTAAGTACAAAATCTGCGGATATACGGATAGGGGTGCATTTACAATTAATACTGTCGTTAGCGATGGCGTTGTCGTTGTCGTAGTCGTAGTCATAGTCGCGTTTATGATGGACTATACATATAGTTTAAATTTCGGAGCTTTTAACTGAAGACATATAGGTACTCGCAATGCTAACGTACACAGATACGTACCATACATACGAGGGCGAGACCGTGTACGAGTAGGAAGAAGAGTGCGAGTACTCATTCGTGCGTATGCTGTTTTTGTTGGAGATCCATCTGCTTTCCTTTTGATCTTTGTGCGGAGATATGACGGATTGATAGCAATGGCGGGTGTGGTGGTGGCTTAATTGTATTGTTCCAAAATGGTCGGACGAACGGACGGACGGACCTACGGGTGGACAATGGGGTGCATTTCATTTGTACATTTTTTAGAACTTTTTTTCTGTTGAAATATTTGCTTTTCATTAAAATGTTTAACTGGGAAATGTGATTAAAAGGGAGGCTTTGAAGACTGTTGCTGTGGACACATGGACTTACGAACAACAGGAGTGTTTTTGACACATGCCGTATGGAACACTCTTACAAAGAAACCTGCTTTTATATACTCGTATGTAAGTGAAATGAGGTGGTACGAGTTTGAAGGCATACATACGTACGTACATATGTAATTTGCAATCGGTTTCCAAGTGAATTTGGTGTCCATAGGGTTCTATTGTGAAGAATCTATGGAAACAGACTGAGGAAAATATTGAAAACTCCTAAGCACCATGCCACTAAATGCAAATAATATACATATAGATCCTTAGGATGGGTACATAGAACGAACAACTGGCAAAACTGACAAAAAAAAGCTTACAAATGAGCTTTCAGGAGGACTTAAAAGATATCTCATTTTTTATTTCAGTGCAATTCCTATTTGGTACAGGAAATTTAATGAGCGAGGCACCACAAGACTCCGAATCGACAAAAAAAAAAATACGAATGTGGTACTATAAAGCCCATTCAAATCACCGTTGGAGAAAGATATGAGAGGAGATGCTGCCAACCGAACGAGTCGAGCGGAACCTTAAGAAAGAAACTGATAATGCAACGGTCTGGAATCGACTTCGGTCAAGTCCTTCTACTCAATATGATTCCACTTTTTTTTGTACAAACAGAGGGTCCGACGATTTCTTAGCGTTTCCGAACGACAAGGGACTGATACCCAGTTTATCCGACAGCTCAGTAGTATAGAAATGCTGGTGTTTATATGAAATTATCCAAAATGAGACACTGTACACCAACACTGATACATTGTTCTTTGTCTTTCCAAATATTTCGTTTGCAATCCCACATTTTAAATACACAACTAATGCTCGATGATGAAGGAATGATGGGAACGCTAGAGAGTAAAATCTTTCAATGCGATTTGAAAATGTTTATATGATATTTCAAAGCGGTTACAACTTTTCAATGCGTTTTATAAGCAGGAATGAACGTATGTGGGTTTGAATATTTCAATGCGGTTTGAAGTGGTGTTTATTCGAGCGTATTGAACCAATGCAGATTGCTTCAACGCACATTGAGCTGTCGGATAAACTGGGTATGAGAGTCTTCTTCGTGGGTGGACCTTCGGAGATTTCCAATTGCCTGCGAAAAGAGTGGTGTAGTTAGATGTTAATGTTGTTTTTGTTTTTCGGTATTTGACCGTGGAATTGAACCCAAATTTACTTGCGTAGTAGTCGGCGAACCCGGCCACCTTCCACAGAGGACAGTTTATAACCTTATGAAACCCTTACTACTCTACTTTATTTATACTTAAAGTTGGGTCAAGGTAATTTGAATACTTTTAAAATGTTTGCACAGAGCGTCTGCGACGAAAATTTAGAGAGGAAAAAAAAATATCGGTGTACGTTGGTTTTGAATGTTTGCAGATTATAATGACTAGGAAATGAAGAACTCAGAAATTATATCCGTAAGTGAGTTGAACGATTTAGAAATGATTCATGACATTTCAGAAAACGTCTGAAAATGGTGTTCAGGGTAAGCTAATGAGCATTCATATTGTACGTAGTATGAATGGTGTTACGACTGAAAGTTTGATGTGGCGGAGTGCTAGATATCGTCAAAACACTGACTGTGGAAATAGGAAAGAACTAGTTTAGGGAGGGCATTATTGGTAATACCTATTAGTTAGTACTATCGCATGTCATTGGACCCGGTCTTAGGAGCACATAAACAGATCTGGGCATTTTGCTTTAGTTATGAACGGATAAATACGCTTTACATATATTAAGGCCCGATCAGATGGTACAAAGTATTTCTAACATCGCAGCGTTTTTGACAATATCGATGAAGTGGTCATCCTAACATAGGTTAACCTTCATGGATAAGGGCTGTGTGTTAAAATTTCGCCCTCTTAGTAGTTCTCCAACTAGTTATATTGTTAACGCCGTTCCCCTTTTACAGCATAACGAAAGACGCGTAAGTTCGGGAACGGAAACTCAAGACCTCTTGCATAAGTCTGCACAAATCCGCACCCAAATAGCTACTGCTTTTGCTGTCGATAACAATCGCCGTAGTAGATATCGCAGTTGTTCATTCTTTGTTTTCAGACATTTCTTAGATGGCGGCAACATCTGTTTTGTAGCTGTCCAGAGCCTCCGCTCGTTGTTCGGCTGCACGTGTCCTATTAAGGTATCTACGATTCCACGTGCAAATCCAAAGTCCATTTTCAACAGTAGATCTGTCCGTATAGAAGGATTGATATTGTTTCGTAACTGGATTTTTCTTTCCATTACCGGACAGTTACATCGACAGCACAACACCCGACCTGGAGAGCCAATTCCCTTGTACACACGTCTAGGACGAGGGGCTGGTTAGACCGAAGCCAGTAACCCGTTCGGAAATGTGAGCGCTGCAGTTGGTCCATCAAGGGCTCATCCGCCACCAACTCTTTTCCAAGACCCTGACATAGTCTCGGATATCCTTACCGGCCTGAGGTCCAAATATGTCGGAGTATCCTGGATAAGGTCTCATTTGTTTTGTTCCGCCATTATACTTCACCTTTGATTCCATCTGGGGAATTCATCCGATGTCTCGTTTATAAAGCTGCTATTTTTGTCTGCTGGTCAGCAGTTGCGCTTATATAATATAGAATACATGCGGTGAAGAAAAAACGCCTCATCTAGCCGCTGTTTCCACATGGAAATAATCTTTTTAACGGTTCAAACCTAAAATATATCCTTGCCCTCATGATTTAATTTTCGTGTATGTTCCACTTATCTCATATTTGCTGGTAAGTTCTGTTGCATCAAATGCATATTTATCGAAAAACGTCCATGATATGCAACATCTGTCAAATATGTTACCTTAATGGAATATAATGGTATCATACCCATTAACATTACCAAAAGACAAGATTAAAAGCACAAGAATCTATTCAAAATGTAATCAAAGACTTGAACAACAATCAGCCAAACCGGTTTCTACTGACTCATGGCACTCTACAGCCAGTTCTAGACCCCTTTTTTTCAGTGAATGCAAGCATCAAAAGGACCAATTCAGACAAAGTCCTCCCCTGATATTATCCAATACACCTCTCTAGAACAACTTTGTGTCAAAAAATGTTTGATTCTGAAACGATAAAAAACCAGTTTCACATCTAAGCGCCAAAAGGACATACTCGTGTGGCATATGTACGTATAACTTTTCAAGTCCTTAAATTCACTGCACCCCAGTTCTGTTTCTGAGTATGCAAATCAATCTAAAGATTCAATTTGCATATGTAGATGGAACCAGTTCGAAAAAATGTTCCAGGTTTTGGTAATGAGCAAGAACGATAGTTTATCGCATGCAGGGTAAAGTACGAGTACTCGTACGTGCGTTCGTTTACTCGAATTCACCTTTTTAAGGACACAAAAGCATATGCACCGCTGTACAAGAAAATTCCAATCACTCAACTGAAAACTGTTTCAGATACGAGGGGGGGAAGTAGAAAAGCCCAGCATGTTGCTTGTTAATGTCGACTAAATAGTTGACACGTGAGCAAAAAGCAAGAAGCGTGCCTTAGATTTCCATGTGTTCTAAGGTAAACATAGGTGCATGCAAACATACATATATATATATGTAGATCCTTTCGACAATTCAGACGGCTAAACCCAAAAATAAATCATTCGCTCCAGTGACTTGCAAAAATAAAGGGTTCCCTCGACTCTCAATTGAATACGATCCTCGTTGGAAGTATCTACGCCAGTGTGACCAGTCGTCACATAATCGTCCCATTCTATCTTATATGTAAAACAGATTTCAGTTCCCAGGTGAGTCGAAAGAAGAATTCTTAGACTCAATTTTCAAGACCTCTGTCACTAGCGAAGCCAGTAGCGTTCAGTCTCTCATACATTTGGCCCATATAAGCTTATTGCTTATTGTCGAAGTCTAGCGTGGATATTTCAGTCGACTATTGCCCTAATTATCACAGCGTTTCATCGCATTGAGGTGAGAATGTAGATGTTTGATTCTGATGTGCCATCAGCTCAAATGAAGACATCGGCACTCTTCACTGCTTTATTGAAACAGGAAGTTAATCTTTCAATACGTTGTCAATTGATGGGCTAGAACCAGCACATCTGTCGCACGTAAACCAATTGCACAGTCACTGTCACAGTTTTCGCACTATACTGTCGCAATATTTTCTTCTTGGGATCCAATTCCAAATCAATATATGTATGTATAATCCTGAAGCAGTACAATCGCGTTCCTCAGATCTCAATCGGATGTGATAGACAAAAGTCTTGCAAAACTGGCAGCATATGCTTTGACTACCAAACTGATTCTGCGTGTGAATTTAGCCTTCCAACTGCGTTCAGTGAGTTTTGCAATCTCGTACTAGTTTAGAAGTCGTAAGAGGGTTCATCAAGGCTCTAAGCGCAGCTGTGCTGTGGTTACAGATGCAAATACTTCGCCCTCTCCAGCGATTCATCACAATATAGGTCGTTGTCTTCGTTGGAAGACAGGGTAAGTATTGCTACCGAGAAGTGAAATCTAAGTTTACCGTTCTCCAGAAAGACAATACCACCACATGCTAAATCGGTTTTGGAGTCATCCATGAAGACCCGACTACATTCTTTTCCTTGCTCAGATTTTGTCCGAACCCACCACCTGCCGATTGCCGGAAATCGATTTCGTATTTCGCAGTGAGTTCTGATGCCATACGTATTCAAAAGACAGTTGGGACGCAAGTTCATTCAAACTCCAGTGAGTGTTTTACCAAAAATCTCTTTTTAGACGAAAAATGGCTTTGAGCAGCCCATAGCTTGACTTATTAGAGAAAGCCTCCATACAGCCAAGTCAGTCGTTGTTTTAAGTCTGAACAATCGATGCATAGGTTATAATTGGTCTTGCCATGTCCGCGCAGATTCGAAGAACCATGGTGACTAGCCCCAATCTTTGACGCTCTTGGCAAGCTACATCTTTTCCGATTTTCGCTATAAAAGCTGTTCATGCAGTTCAGCTGCGGTTTCGTATATATGCCAGTGCCAGGATAGCAGTGAGGCTTCTCTTCAGAGCTACCTTTCGATAGCATTATTGGATATATATATGACATCGGTGCCAGGTGATTCGAAGCCATCAGAGGAAGCAGTAGCGAATTTGATGGCCTCATCCATCATTACTACTGATAATAGATACCAGCAACTGCGAGTTGTGTTACTCAGCTCAAATGCTGTTTTGGTGATATAAGTTAGCATTAAGTTCTGATCAGGTTACCTGGTAAGTGAATCCCAAGCATGAGACAGGGAGCCTCTGCCTAAGTGACTTTTTAATAGGTTTTCAAGTTTCGTTACGTAGGAAATGCAAATCTGCGCTCTTCCATGAAAAAAAGCGGTCCCGAGAAGCATTTCTGCTCCTGTTTCGTTCTTAATTTCAGGGTTTCAGCATGTTCAGTTGGTTTTTTGCAGATCCCTCCTATTCAACAAGGCAGAGACCCCGCATCCAATTCTCAATTCGATGTGCCTATAGTCAGTCTGACGTAGAAGATTTTGACCTCCGCCAACCCGGTCAGACTATGGAAATTTCTCTGGAACCAAGTTGCACTGGTTAAGCATGATTATTCAGCACGTCCCTTCTTGTGAACAGAATAATCTAACCCGCCGATAGTCGATGTTTATGTTTAAGTGCAGATGCATTTTGATATACATAGATCGGAATCCCTTGGCGTCTTCAAAATCATCTTTCCTGACTTTGGGGATACACGAAGCTTTCGTTGTATGACAGAGCCTGTATAACGTGTGGTTCAAATACAAGTTTCTTTTTGAAACATATGTTATTTTGACACTGTCAGCTCCTTTCCGATCGTAATATTGACTGTCAGTTAGTGTCTTACCTAAGCAGAACTAAATGAATCGCTTTACGCTTGAACAACGTTGGGAAATATTGCAAACTTATTTGAAAAGTGAGTACTGTGTTGCTCAAATAGTGCGTTATTTTGACCGAAATAAAGGACACACCGCGCTTGCTGTATGCAAGTTTCTACAAAAAGTTGGTGAGACGTACCTACGAGAATGTGGCTGGTGTGGCCGAAACTATTCGACTCAATTGAGGAACGTCGACTTGACATCGATCTCAACAGCTCAACATCTCACCCACCAGCCTGATAAGAATTTTGCACAAAGATCTCAGATTATTCCCTTACAAAGTCGAATTGACTCAGCAATTGAAGGCAAATGACCATCCGCTTCCATATCGCTTTTCAGTTTTAGCCTCACCGCAGCTCGAAGTGTACGTCGAATTTGGCCGAAAAATCATTTTTTTTACAAGGCGCATTTTCATCTCGGCGGCTATGCTAACAAACAAAATTGCCGGAAAACCCTCACGAGATTGCAATACATCTCAGAAATTGACAGTTTGGATTTGGGAGTGGTCCATTTTATTGTGAAAACGCTACTGGGAACGCCATTTCGGTCAACGGTGAGCGTTACAGAGCGATGATTAACGAATTTTCAAAGACTGGAATTGAAGACATGGACTTAGGCGATTTTTGTTTCAACACGATTGCGCCCCATGCCGCACAGCCCATACAACAATCGATTTTTTGCGCGCTTTGTTCGGTAATCGTGTTATAAGTCGCTTTAGCGATGTAAATTCGCCGCTTTAAGGTTGCGATTTGACCCCGTTAGACTTCTTTTTGTGTGGTGTCCTTAAAGAGCAATGTTATACTGACAATTTAGAAACGGTTCAAGCCCATAAAGGGGATATTGTCCGAGCCATTCATGAGATGTGTCAGAAATAGTCAAGAATGTTTTGGAAAATGTGCTTGACAGGATGCGCTACTGCGAAGCCAGCCGAAGCAGCCACATGAATGAAATCGTATTTCATAATTAATGGTAATGTTCTCTCTAATGAAGCTATAGTATACCGAAATACTTAATACTTGAATACTTAAAATGTATGTACATTGTACATGATATATAGACCTATGCCAGGTTATTAACACAGAAGTCGAAGATGTCGGTTTAATTATTGTTACGAGTACCTACACGACATCGATATCAGACAACGTGATATCATCCAAGGACAGCGTTTTGGGAGCTTCATCTGTCAGTAGAGTGGACGAACGATGACAGCTGCAGCCGATTGTATCTATTAGCCAGCAATTTCTGGCTATGGCCTTTGCTATCTTGCATAGTCGTCTACGTTCCACCACATCGATCTGCAGAGCGCTTTCCTAGCTAAAGATATCATTTCGAAATATTTGTTAATGCTAATACTTAGGACAGTTCCCTTTTCTTTGTGTATCCTTAAAGCTTGTTCAATTGTTTTGTTTTCTTGGGGGGGCCCTTCAGCACTATCACACTTCAAATGATCACTAGTTGACCGGAATTTTATTTTCAAAAATTTGAAATAGACTAACACCGGGGTCACACTGTTTCCTCCATTCATAAGTACAAACGCATGCATTTTTATATGGATAAATATGTATGATATACCCTTACCTGTACCTGCTGCGCCAATTGGAAATTCGATCATTCTTTATTTTATAATTTTTGTTGCCCTCCATCTTAAGCCAGTATCAAAGTAAAAGTAGGGTTTCCCTAGCACATATGCGCACGCGTGCGTACAGCTAAGGTCCTTGCCACGCGTTTGTCACACTTTGCCAAGCACCCAATATGAATTCTACATGGATGTGTATCCGTTTTGAACATCTGCTCAGTACCTACCCCTATTAAAGGACTCACCTTGTCCTGCTTGAAAAGCGATATAAGGTAAAATCACGGGTCGATGAGATTTCGGTGATTGTAGTTTTTGAACTTCCAATTTCGATTCGAATGTCAAATCTGTTGTGCAGAATCGGAAAAAAGGATGCTGCTGCACATAGAATTTGCACCCCAAAGTCATCTCCAGAGAGACAGACATAAGAGTCAACTAACTGTCATTCAGTTGAGTTTGATTTTCTTTTATTTTCGTAGTGAACCCCCAGCTTTTGTGTTTGTATCTTTTGATAGCTCTGAATGCAGATGCTGATGGCTGTTTGGATTCGCATAGTGATAGAGCGATGCAAACACCGCTAACAGCAGCGTCTAATCAAATCAGTCAGGCAAATGTTAAGCGAAGTCGGCTGATGCTGAAGGAGGTTCTAAAGGGTAGATCGTGTCGATGCATATTCATATGTATGTACATACGTATGTATGTACATTTTTTATCTATGAGTTTGCAAATACTTGTAGTTTGGTAATTTTCGAATTCCATCTCGTCCTTGATGGGGGAAAGGGTTTTTTATTGGCAGTAGTGATGGGGTGATGGTAGTCGACTGACTCTCTGTTGCTCTAATGTTACGTAACGCGTGCACTGATTTGATTCTCGTGTTAGAAAATAATCCTCGCATATCGAATTGAAATTACTAAAGGGTGTTCCACAGTAGGAGAAGGATTTTATTTTATATTTGACAAGGGAAGCGTATTTCTATCTACAATATATATACAATATACATATATGCCCTATACCATCTATTGTAGAGGTAGACCTAGTTATAGTCGTACGAGTTTCCATTTATTTAGACTAACTGGATTAAAAGTAAAATAAAAAAAAACACAGTGTTGCCTTGACATCAATGAAGGGGTTGATGATGAATTTTAAAACGAAGGGTAAATGCATTCATCAGATACGTATGCAAGTTGGCATTGGTATCCAGAGCCAGTGCGTTACTAAGAGATAACGACTACGAAAGGGTTCGAAGTACATGTGTGCGTACATACATTCAAATTCCTTAATTAGTAGATACACGAGAAAGCAATTTCTATATGAAATCACATCGTATTTTGGAATTGCGTATAATATGAACGTTTCCACCTTGCACGTCTGTTAATTGTTTACAAATATGTCACATCGTAGCATGTATTGCTAAGCAACTCAGTCAATTATTAAATACGTATCTATGTATGTATGCATGTATATTTGAATTTGAAGCAATATGCCCAAAAATACTCCATACATACATATTTAAAAGGACGTACCTACTACATAACTGCAAATTGAAGTTAACTAACAGGAGTATGAAGAGCTCTCTAACTTGGATGAGACTTAATTTTTTGCAATAAATTTGAATCAAGATCAGAAAGAAGGCAACAGCTTTTAGAAAGCGGCTCACTTGCAAAATCTATATTTGGGTGAGTATCATGATATTATAATCTCTGCATATTTAGGGTTCGATTATGGGTTTGTTTTACGCTTTAGATTAATTTGAGTTCTTGCAGAAGAACTGACAAAACGGTTCTGTAACGAATCATCTCAGCTATTATCAGCTAGTGCACTGGGACAAAACTGTTGGTCCACTAAAGTACCACATATGGTGTCTATGAAGGTACTTTTCTTTACTTAAAGGTTCACGAGTATTCGAAAATTTTCATGGCTATTTCTAGTGATTCTGTGAATTTTGTTCTCCTGGCAAATAAGTTTTCAGCAAAGTGTTAAGGATTTTTGGCTTTATCTCAGTGAAGATAAAATCAGGACTTCCAAGTGAGTTTCTTTTAATCGGGTTTGCTTCTTTTGAAGATTTTAATGAGTCCACCGATAAAACATAGTGATTTGACTCCTTTCGAGAAAATCTTGTAAAATTCATTCCCCGATCTCCGAATAAGACGCTAATTGATCCCCGCCTTCCAGGAAAATCCCTTCTGACCTTCTCATTTACTTTCTTGATTGTAATACTGCAATTCAGAACCTCAACCAGAAATTCGTATTTATCATTATTTTTATGGAGAAGCACAAGTCAGATCAAATCAAGTAGATTCAATGTGGAACTATGGTCTGACAAGGTGGCTTTTTATGAGGCAGTCCAGCTTACAGAGAATATCCCCGTGTAAGTTTTAGATCTATCAATTGCTTTAGTTTCACAGATGTTGATTGCGGATTGCTGAAAAACTTTTTATAAAGGGCCAGATGAGATTATGAACGGAGCAAAATCGAGTTCTTTCTAGGACGTTTCAATTGCGCCTGCCTAATCAATATATTTTAGCTTACAACATAAGAAATACCCTTGTTTTGGGCTTTAACGGAACTCAACAAAGTCAGACAGATAGACGCAATTGTCTATCGATAGAATTTTACCCATATTACTCCAGTGTTACCAGTGTTACCTACTGCAATGCTAATTGTGCGGTTAGTTTTATTTACGGACCTATTTTGGTTCACCTAATAAGTGATAACGATGATAATTTTGCGTTCGAGTAATGGAATTTTTCTTCGAGCCTGGGCTGAAACCTGATCTTACGCTTTTTGGAACATTTTACATTTGAGACCTTTAGAATGCTTGGAGTTGCCTTTGCAGGTTCGTAAGAATAGCAATGCAGGTATTTGGTCTTAGTTCGACTGTTTCACAAAGCATCATCTTCTAGCGACTTTATCCAATTTTTAAGTGTTACCTAAAGGGTTGTCAGGTAGGTGCTTATGACAGCGCTGCCATCGGGGAAAGGAAGAAAAGTCGTAACGGAATCATTAATACGCTGCTTCAAAAAACATTGTACATACGAGTATAATGCACGACATTAGCAAGCAACAGCATTTGTACACTGCTTTGATGTTCTCTAATTGGAATTTCAAAGTCTCCGGTTATTTCTGATGAATTGCGAATTTCAGCTATTATCATTTGTTATCCACCATGAAGAGTACATTGATGTAGATACATCACTGACAACTAGGCTTGTGAAGTGGTGTGAGTCCCTAAGGATTATCGAATGTCGTTGATTAAATGGTAGCAATGTGTTTGACAAACGACCACCTACCCTTGATAACCCAGCCGAGCCGACAAAGGGATTCAATTTTGTAATCTCTCAACCCTTAGGAATAGATTTTTTTCTTTTAGTGGGTTGATCTTTGCTCCAAAATTCGATTTGGATGAATTTAATAAGTTTGTGCAGGTAAAATAGCTCTTCAGCTGTCAGTGGTTGTGTATTTAAGGGCATCCTTTTCCCCTAACGTAGGTTGAAAAAGTATCTTCGCCACAATGCTACTATACGAATTCAACGTTTAAGACTGAAGAATTTTTAAAAAAATATATTGTTGATGACAGCACACTATTAAAAACCCTGTCTCGAACAGCCTCAAATTAGACAGTTAAAATGTCAGACATTATCAATGTGCTTCTATTTCTTTTTTGAAGATAACTTTGTATCTAGAAGTAACTTGTAAATCGAATTTTGTAAGAAAGAAAAAAAAAAACTAAAAGAATTTTGTAAGAAACAAACAACAAGCCAAATAAACGCTAATACAATTAATAATACAATTACGCCTGCAGTTAGCACTAGATAGTAAAATTTTACAAATTCCAGACCCCCAGCATTCACGTCTTCAACCAATGTAGACGCAAATCCACTAGCCAGGTCAAGAAGAACACTTCTCAAGGGAATACAACTGCAAAGCGTACACTGCACCTCACTCGGGGGATAATATGGTTTTGTTTTGTGATAACCCGAACTGCGGGTCATCATTATGGCTGTGCTGGCCTTGGCAGTAAAGTAGCACATCAACCATGGACGTGCAAAATATGTACGGGAGGAACAATCTAAACGCATCTAAATGCTCTAAGTCTTCGAAAACATCAACCATTAGACGTCTTCAAATGGAGTTGCAGAAATTGGATTAAGAAAAATGTCTTTCCGAGAAAAGGGAACAAAAGAAGCGCGAAGAAAGACAGCAACTTGATCAATATTACTTACATCCATCAACAAAAAATATCGAATTATGAGCTTGAATTGAAGATGCGAATCTGAATCAGAAGAAGAAATACGCTCGTCGGCGTCAGTCGGAACTGCATTGAGGAGGTTGGGCAGAAGTTTAAAGTTGCCACAAAAATGCAAGATGTTGCGCTGTCACATCCGAATATTGATTGCTTGCCTCAAAGTGAAACACCAAAAGAAGATGAGTTGGGAAGTCAGCAGTAGCAACCAAATTGCTCACCTAAGTTCAAGAGTCATTAAATGCAAACAACATTAACTCGGAATTAAACAAAGCTAGGTTTGGTGCTATTGTTGAAAATCAAGCAGCACAACAAAGACAACAAATCAAAGCATATACATTTCCCTAGCAAACA